>SNQJ01S0055169.1:19517-46818 GCA_010110895.2 Picea sitchensis
TTTTTTTCAATTAAAATGCATGTCTGTGATGCTTGTAATATTATCATGTATTTCGTTGCAATTATGAATTACTGTTAATTCCATTAATTCTATATGTTAGCAATAAGCAAGTGTTTACTCTGTATTGAACTAAGATCCAAGTCATTTGTGATGGCCAGCCCCGACCACATTGACCGAGATTCAGAGATTCTTGGGACTCACCAATTTTTACTAACAGTTCGTGTTAGGATTCTCCCATATAGTTCCTCATCCAGGTGACCAAGGGAGATGGTAGGGCCAATTTCAAGTTGGGGAAGGAGAAAAAAAGAGCATTCAAAGATATGAAACATTGTTTTTTCTCAGCTCCAGTACTCTCCTTGCCTGACTTGCAACAACCATTCGAGTTTGACACTGATGCATTTAACTATGATGTGGGCGTAGTTCTCACTCAACATGGGCATCCAGTGGCATACGACAGTGAGACACTCTCCGATACTGTTTGGAAATACCCCACCTATGACAAGGAAATGTATTCCATTGTACAAGCTTGTCGTCAATGGAAAGATTACATTCTGGGGACATAGACGATCATACACACTGATCACAAGCCTATGCAGTTGATACAGACATAGGGGGAATTGCAGAATGACCGCCATCATAAGTGGTCCACCTACCTACAATAGTTCCATATCAACATCAAGTATAAGACATGTATCTCCAATCATGTCACTGACTACCTCAGTCAACCTCCTGTGGCTGCACTTACCACTATGCTCCATTCCCGCGGACATGAAACATCGGAGTGGCCCCAACTTTAACACCAAGATCCAGACTTCACCACCACATATTAACTCTTCGGTACATGTTCCATTGTCACTGATTTTCACATTTAGGATGAACTCTTATGCCACCTTGGCCATCTCTGTGTTCCTACAAGTGAGCGTGCAAAGATGATTTGTGAACCTCACTACAGTTGGGTGGCAAGACATTTTGGCGTAGAGAAAACTGTGGCCATTCTTCAGAAACATTTTTATTGGCCAAAACTTCGACATGACGTCAGCAAGTTTATCATCTCTTGCACTGCCTGGACCATTATCAAGACGACCATCAATAAGTATGGCTTATACACCCCTCTTCCTATTCCCAAGAGGTCGTGGGAATCCATCTCCATGGATTACATGTTTGGTTTTTCGTCCACCAAGCATGGAAATGACTGCGTGTTTGTGGTTGTTGATCGGTTTTCAAAGATGGCCATCCTCACAACCTATAAGAATAATGTCACAAAGACAGATATTGCCAAGCTCTTCTTTGAACGAGTTTGGGTTCACTTTGGGATACCACAAACCATCATCTCCGACCGAGACAACAGGTTCCTCAACACCTTTTGTTCGAGTCTCTAGTCTCCATTGGACACCAAGATCACAAAATCCACTGCTTTCCACCCCCAAACTGATGGCCAAACTGAGGTCGTGAATTAGATGATTGTGCACATCCTGCGCATGTATAATTCTAAGCATACCCGTACATGGGACGAGAGTCTCCCATATTTCCAACACAATTACAACAAGGCTCTGCATAGTTCCACTGACCATAGCCCATTTAAGGTGGGTCTAGGATTCCAACCCTCAGGACCCATTGATGTTGCATTTTCTCTTGCCACAACACAGACAGACTCTTCCCCTGATCAGTCTACGATCGACAAAGCCACCGGATTCATTGAGCGGATTCAACACATCCACCAATAGTTTCAGGAGATTTTGCAGAAATCCAATTCTAAGTACAAGAAACACCATGATAAACACATGGTACCACACCAATTTCAGGTTGGCGACAAAGTCTGGTTACACTTGTAGAAGGAGCATCTCACCGAGCCCCATCAAAAGCTTCGCCCACTTTGTTATGGGCCCTACACTATCACCAAGGCTGTGGGTAGCAATGCTTTTGAGCTCAACCCTCCACCCTTCCTTGGTCTGCATCCAATATTCAATGTGGACCTCCTTCAACCATATTTTGCACCATTATTTCACACCTTTGATATCGTCAAACAACTGACACCAAAAATATCAACCCTGACTGCATGGAACAATCATCCATCAATCAGATAGTGGACACACAGGTCAAGGGCACTCAGCAACAACGGATCCAGATTTATTGGGTTGTCAAGGTAGGGCAACTCCTACACCAAGGAAAGTGGCTCACCTAGGGCCAAATCTAGCAAAAGTTTCCTCACTTGATAGGGGAACTCGATGCAATGGAGAACATTGCTTCCTAAGGGGGGGAGGATTGATCCAGGTGGATATTGGTGGCCACCCACCTATTCCAACTGGCTCCTTGTGTTTGTTTTTAATTTAGCACGTCTTTCTGTACTGCTTTATAATTGTGAGTTCTACACTTTTGGGGTTGTCTGAAGCCTCACACATTCTCCAGGTGGATACGGGTGGTCTCTCACCTAATCCAACTAGATTATTTTGTATGTTTTCATGTCAACACATCTTGCTGTACTTTTAGGGCTGTTTTAGGGCCCTAAACATTGTTTTCTTGGGTCACCACAGTTATAATATAGATGAAGTCAGAGGTTGATGGATAAATGCGTAGTTCTATGAAAGACCTTTCCAATGGGTTATCACTTGCCTAAAATGAAGTTCGTATGCAAAAGTTACAACCCTAGGAATTTGAGGTACCAAATTACACCAGTTGACCCATAGGGCCCACATGACTTTTGGTGTTTCACCTTCTACAATTAGGTTTTTGGATGTCTAGGGTTTTGGCATTCATGAGTAATATGAAAAGGGCCTTTGGAGCCTCATTGTAATCTACTTTTTTTAGATGGATGCGCGTAGTAGCCACATCTCTTCTCAGAGATAGCTACCACCATTCGAGTAAGTTTCAGTTATGGAGTTTTACAGTTTCAGCCTATTTCATTATTTAATAAAAGATATTGTTCACTACATATTTGTGTTATTCTTCCTATCTCCGTGTTTATTGTATTTAGTCTGTCAATTAGTTTGTTCCTCTCCTAAATCTGGATCAATAATTTTGCAGTCGTTGTAGTTTTCTTTCAACATGGATAACATACATCATATGTTGTTATTCCTGCATTCTTTCCTTCTTGTTGTTTTTGTCAGAACCCAAGCCCGTGATTCACAATCCAATATCACAGGCTACACCTACTCTAGCTACTCATCGCAGTGTGACATGTCAAATTACATTACATCAAATTACCTAAGACTTGCTTTGGCTTCATCAATTAAGATACCCAACATCTGTGGGCCATGAAGGTAACCTAGACTTAAACCCAATCTCAATTGCAGTAATTAACTGCGTTGGCCACATGAATGTGCAAAGATATTTTTAGTGGATGGCTATTGCGTTGGCCACTTAAACACAATTTGTTTGGCATAGGATGGCTAGTTCTATTATTTTTACAGTTATGTGTGAGAGATATTATTGTGCCTTCATAAGCTCCAAGAAATATGATATGTAGATAATAAAATTAAAAAAGAATAAAAGGCTTACCACATATTTCCTTGAACTAAAATGTTGGTTGTTGACACTGTATACAATGAGATGAAGGCAACAAATCTAAATGCAACCACAAAAACTTTGACTGCAACTTACAACATACTAAAAACATAGAGAAAAATGGTGAAAAACGATGAAACTACAATTGATCTAGGATAATTGATATGTGGTTGGAATTATGGATAATTGATGTGTGGCCGGAACCATGGTGACCACAAACAACCAAAATAATCACCACTAAAAATAAAAGAGAAGATTGAGAACCATGAAATCTTGTACTCATTGAGATCACACTCACTCGAACCCTTGACCTGCTCGGGCATTGCGGGGAGTCCATGGAAACCATGTGGGACATGCTAAGATATAGGAGGCCGTGCATCTGCACAACATTCTATGGAATGTGCATTGGGTCATGCAGATAAAGATCTGTATGATACATGTACCTTTAAGTGCCACGGTATGTTCATGTTCATGCACATGCACACACGTTAATGGTCCATTTTCAGTTGTCTAGGTTCCTCGACCTCGAACAGTCACACTTTCCTTTAACTAGATGGAAAAGATCAATGAAAAGAAGAGAAACGAAAGCCAATACACATACAATAAAATAATAAAAACTAAACATATAATAATATATACTTTATATTTAATAATAATATATTTATTATATAAAATAATAACATTTCTTTTAATATACTCTATATTGATACTATAAAACATAAAATATAGTTAAATTATGTTTTTAAATGTTATGAAACAACTAAACTTACCAAATTATAAAAAATTTGATACTGTTCTTATGGGTTTTAGCTTTTAAAAGATATATTAAAAAATAAAATGCAATCGACTTTGCAATGGTGTAAACATACCTTTAGTTTTGTTTAATGGCTTTGTGGTGCAAAATGCTTTGGTGGCATATTGTGTTAATTATTTCATGCAATAGTGATGGGATTAGTGATGGGATTTATGATTTTATTCATGAATATATTTTTTGTAATTTAATGGTGAAGCCAAGTACATACAACACTTGGACATTTTTCATCAAATATTATATATCTCAACATGAGGCGATTTTGAACCAGAGCAATGGCGGGCGAAGACGATTTTGAACCAGAGCAACCAGAGCTGAGGGAAGTTCTAGTGGATCACGCCCTCGCTGTTGACAGACAGGATCTCCAACTTCCTGTTGAAGCCTCTTAGGAAAACCAAGCGCGTGACTCCCATGAACAATAGTTAGGCGTATGGGCGAATGAGCTGGTGAGGGCGGGCAAATGCGTTTTTGAACCTGTTCTGGTACTGTTGGAGTCCAAGTTAGACAAAAGACTTTGGGATCTCGGCCTGAGGGACCACTAGCTGGGTCGAGAGGCAGTTTTTTTTCTCCTTTACAAGTATTGGGTGAACCTTTCTACCTTTTCCCTGGGGTCTAGCTAGAGGTATTTCGAGGTGTTCTACAAGGTTTTTATATTCTTCAGGTCTCTGTCCTTACCCCTTGATAGAAGGTATGTTTTCCTTGTTTTATGTCTTTTGAGCATTGGTATATAGCACTGTACTGCTGTCACCAAGACTCTGTTTTACTATCTATCCGCTGACCTGTTTTCTGAGTTCCTAGACTGTTTTCTTAGCCGCTCTGCACCTTTTCCCATATGCCTCCCACTTGTCTCGATCTTTTGGATGGGCCCCTGCACCTAACAAACTCTTTGGACCTTTCTTGCTTGTCATAATTTGTTTTTGCCTCCTTTTAGTCGCCCAATGGAGCCATTCGATCTTGTTCCCTCTGCAGAAGGTCAGGGTGACCCATGGGACCGTCAGGACTTTATTGACTCGATAGATAATCTTTGTAATAGTCATTTTCGTTCCAAACTCTGCTCGGACCAGAATCTGCCGACAAACAACAGACCCAAGAACTCTACCTACTCTGCCAGTCTGTCTCACCTATTAGATGCTCCTGGGACTGTCGTTTCTCCCTTTCCATACTCAGAAGAAGCCAAAGCTATCTCTACAGTTAACCTGATAAACAATAATGAAGGTTTTACGCATTTAGTCTCCAGATCTGGCAGGGTAAACTCTTTTCCAGGCACAAGGATCCCGGAGGCCTCACCATCTCAAAAAGTTTCTGGTCCTCGCAAGAAACCTCAAAAGGTCTGGAAACCAAAACGCAAACATCCTAAACTGGTGCTTGGAATGGATGTTGGTCTTTCTGAAACTGTTAATCTAGCCTTATGTGCTCTAGTTGGACATCTGGCATACAAAGAAAAGTGTTCTTAGAAGCTGGAGGATTGGATGGCATACTTCTAGAAACCACTCCTAGGTTACCAGCCAAAACAACTTCTACTTCAAAATGGATGGACAGGTTTTATTTTCAAGTCTCCAGAAGATTCAACGCTGATTTTGGAAAGATTCTGGCCTTTTGATGGGGGAGGCCTCATGCTAAAACACTGGAGACTAGGATTTAACCCATCCACGGAGTTCTTTAGCCTCAGACACCTTTGGGTTCTCCTTCCAGGTCTCCCCCTGCAACTCTGGAATCACCGGGATCTTGAATCCATTGGAGCTTCCTTAGGACGCTTTCTTATGGCAGATAAAATCTCACTTGAGGCTTCAGACAGAAGAATGGCAAGGATTTATGTGGAAATAGACTTACAGGCTGGACTTCCTGAAGTGCTGGAGATAGACTGGCGCAACCAAATCGTCTTACAGAGATTGGACTACCTTGGTATCCCGTTTCGTGGTTCTATTTGCCACAGAACATGTCATCTTCGAAGGGATTGTTCAAAGTTCCCTCAGCCTGAGTTTGACTTAGATCCAGCGGAGGACAGGTTATTCAATGGATACATTTCCTCACCAGAGCAGCTAGCATCGGTGACTCCAGGACAGAATGGATCTGATAATTCTACAGGAGACAGCTTTTTGGACAAGTTACAAATCTATTTCCCTTCTCTTTACGGTTCCCTCTCAGCCCATGATAGGCTCTACCTCATCGAGCATGCTGACCTTAGAATGCCTCCTGACCCTAAGTCTCCTCACACGGATCAGTCTGATTTCTCATCAAAGCCACCTGCTGGCAGACCATCTTCCCTAGAGCTATCTCCAACAGTCATTGCGAGCACTCATCTCACTGACCAACCATCTACTTTTAGAATTTCAGGGATGATTCCCCTTTCGGGGACTGACATTTCACAAGACTCCATCTCCCCTGCTGGATTTTCTGAGCCATCATAATCTGGTACTCAACTAGATAACTTGCTCCAGGATTTTATCCCAGCATCCTCTCTTCCTTTTGACTCGTTACCCTTACAAGCCTTTAATGGGAAAACCATTGTGAATCCTTCCCCTCTTCCCTCTGATCAGCCTTCTTCTTCATTGAGAAATCCTATACGAAAAACAGATCCTACTTGGTCTAAAGGTACCGGGCTGGAACTCTCGCCTCTGAAAACTCGCAGTGCGCAAAAGAAGATTCTGATAGGATCGTCATCTTCAGCCAATCCCAACTCTATTCCAACTAACGGGGCACTTAGAGATTTAAAAGCCCTTGCCAGAGGGAAGTCATGATCCTGCTTTCCTTCAATGTGAGAGGGGTTGGAGGACCCCTGAAACAAGCCTCTATGCGAAGACTTCTCGAGCAGATCCAACCGTCTATCATCTTCTTACAAGAAACCTTAGTGGAAGCTGCGGTGGCCAGGGATTTTATGCATCAGTTCAGGCCGAGTTGGATCTCCTGCGCAGCAAGCTCAGTGGGGAATTCGGGGGGCCTACTGGCCTCATGGGACCCAAACTTTTTTGATCTTGCACCTATGCTAAGCCCTGGGGGTATCTTACTTTCAGGTTTTTGCTTCGATCTCAACAGATCCATCAACTTGCTCAATGTCTACGGTCCCTGTACTGACCGAAAAGCTTTCTGGCAAAGACTCGACGACCTGGGCTTACTGGCGGCCAAGAATCTCATTCTGGCTGGTGATCTCAACCTTATTACCAGTCCCAAGGAAAAATGGGGTGACAATGAATTGTGTGATCCCTTAGCAAAGTTCTTTAATCATATTTTTTTTAAAAATGGCTTGATAGACATGAAGCCTGCCGAGCTGTTGCCTACTTGGAGGAATGGACGACTTGGATCTGAAAGTATAGCAAAAAGACTAGACAGAATTCTGATTGCGGAGGATCTTCTTCTGCCCTCCTATTGTAGCAGATCTTGGGATTTTCTTCCCTTCCTATCAGACCATGTTCCGATCTGTCTTCAGTTGGGTGAGGGCCGTTATGGAACTGGCAAGCCATTTAAATTTAATCATCAGTGGCTAAGGGAGACTTCCTTCATTTCATTGGTTAAGAAGGTTTGGTTGGATCATCAACGCCCATCTCCTGAAGATGCCCAAGTGCGCCTGATCAGAAAGCTCACCTCTTTAAAAAATCTATCGATTCGTTGGTTAAGGGATAAGAAGAATTCTGAACAGGCAGAGCTCACCCGAATTGAACAAGAGCTGGAACACTACCTTTTACAAAAGCTACAGCATCATATTGGAGGGGATATTGACTATAATATTCACCGGCTGGAAGAAGCACGGAATTTGCACCTTCGGGAAGACGAAGAGAGATGGAGATTAAAGAGCCGTATGCTCTGGCTGGCAGGAGGTGACAAAAACACCAGTTACTTTCATCGATTAGCCTCCTCTAGGCGAGCAAAAAAGTATCTCTGGGAAATAGAGGATGAGAATGAAATTTTACATCATTCACAGGCAGATCTCAAAATCGCTGCATATAACCATTTTAAAGATTTTTACAAGGTTCCTTCAGTCCCATCACTAGCAACACAGACTGAATTAGCAGGTCTTTTTCCGAAGTTAGTCACACCTGAGGAAGCTTTGTCTCTAGAAGCTCCCTGCTCAAAGGAGGAATTGCTAGAAGTATTAAACAACTTCAAAAAGGAGAAAAGCCCGGGTCCCGACGGTTGGTCGGTTGAACTGTTCATACATTTTTTCGATCTGATGGGACAGGATCTGCTGGATGTGATTGAATATTCGAGAAGCAGAGGGAAAGTAAATCCCCAGCTAAACAATACTTTTATTGTTCTGATACCAAAATCAAATCTGCCCAGGCATTTTAATGACTTCCGTCCAATTTCGCTCTGCAATCTCTGTTACAAAATTATCACAAAACTTATTGCCAGAAGACTTCATCCTTTTCTCTCTAAGGTTCTTTCGGAAGAACAGCTTGGCTTCCTAAAAGGAAGACAGATCCTTGATGCCATTGGAGTGGCTCAAGAATGCATTCACTCGATAAAGACAAAAAAGCAAAAGGCCATTCTTCTCAAATTGGACCTTAAAACGGCTTTCGATAGCATCAACTGGAATTTTCTGCATCTTGCTCTTGATCAAAGCGGAGTGGGCTTCACAACAGCGAGCTGGATTATGGGTTGTATCTCATCAGCCACAATGGCTGTCCTGATAAATGGAGAAGCTTCAAAGTTTTTTCATTGTGAGAGAGGGCTCCGTCAGGGATGCCCTCTCTCACCCCTTCTCTTTATTTTCATCTTAGAAGGCCTCAGTATTTTACTAAAGAACAAACAAGCTGAGGGACTGTTGAAAGGAATAAATATCGTTGATATGACTCATATTCTGCATATCCTGTTTGTTGACGACGTTTTGATCTTGTCAAATGCTAATCTTGCTGAATGGTCCACCATTCATTCTATTCTAACTGCCTTTTGTGATGTTACAGGATTAGATATCAATCTTCAAAAATCGGTCTTCCTTGCAACAGATGTCCAAGACCCATTGCTGACAGACTTAAAAGAGCTGTTTGGAATATCATCTCTGGAGTTAGATAAGGGATTTTCCTATTTGGGACATTTCTTAAAATCCTCTAGCTATTCAAAACAAGATTGGGCCTGTTTAATCAACAAATTTGAAGACAAATTACTAAACTGGCATAACAGATTTCTTTCCATGGGAGGAAGATACACCCTGATAAAAGCTATTCTGGAAAGTATCCCGGTCTATTGGATGGCCTCAGCACATATCCCAGCAGTGATTTTGGTTTCTCTTCGTCAACTCATCTTCTCCTTCCTTTGGTCGGGCAGCAAAAAGAGCAAGGGCTTTCATCTCTGCAAATGGGAGGTGTTATCAAAACCAAAACAGTCGGGTGGATGGGGCATCAAAAATCTTCCTCTTTTTTATAAAGCGCTCACGACAAATACTCTGTGGAGAATTCTAACTAAACCGGGACTGTGGAACAGAGTTATCCAAGCAAAGTATCTCCGTCAACTCCCGGTTCATCTTTGGATCAGATTTGTCTCAGGCAGCCCATTAAAAGGTTCTCGAATTTGGAAACATCTCCTTTCCTCTCTTTCGGTTCTTTTACAATGGATCTCATGGATTCCGGGCAATGGCTGCCTAATAGAAGTTGGCAGAGATAGCTTCCTGGGTTTGGGGAGTAAAGTCATTCTCTCACCCCCTCTTCTAGCGCACCTACATGCAAAAAATATTATCTTTTTGAACCATTGCTGCTATCAGACAACAGAAGGACAGCATGGAGACTCTTGGATCAGTGGATCAGATCTTCAACTTGCGCCTGAGCTTCTATTCGAATGGGATGGCTTCATCAAGACAATCAAAGAATCGGGTCTGAGATTGCAAAAGAAACCAGATACTATTATCTGGACAGGCGGAGATGGTTCGGGACATCTCAAGGTAAAAAATGTATATCTTGCTTTGACTTTAGATTGCTGGAAACCTATCAAAGACAGCTTGAGACTTAGAATTTGGAAAGATGACTACCCCCTGAAAATTAAACTTTTTTCTTGGGTCTTGATTGAAAACAAATTGTTAATGTGGGATAAACTACAAGCTCGTGGCTGGGAGGGCCCGAGTCGTTGTATTCTCTGTAAGTCGGCCAACGAATCAACGCTCCACGTGTTCTTCTTTTGTCCCTTCGTTAGAGCGATCTGGACAGGTCTCCAATCTGCACTGAAGATCACCTTTCCTTGGTCGGGTTCCAGTACTCAAGACTGTATGCGTACCTGGTTTAAGGAAAACAACACATATCATTTGATTCTTATCCATCTTTGCTGGCGTGTTTGGAAAGAAAGAAATGAAGCACTTTTTCAAGAGAAGACTCCTTCTTCTTCTAGTATCACAAATCTTATCCTTGCAGAAGCAACAAGCCACAGACCGGTGCACAAAACTTCACCTACCAGTCGACCTGCCTTGATTATCCCTACTGATAGAACAGTGGCCTAGTTTGATGGTGCTTCTCAAAAAGGAGGTACTCTTTGCGGAGCAGGGGGGAAAATTGTCTTAAGCTCTCATTCCAGTATTCGTTGGACTTTGAACTGCGGCACCGGATCAAATACAAAGGCAGAGCTTGTTGGTGCTTGGGCTTCTCTAGTCTTGGCAAGCAGATACACCGAAGACTTGATTCTTCTTGGAGACTCTAAACTGATCATTGATTGGTTAAAAGGTCTTGCTGATTTCCAAGTAGCAGCTCTTGCAAGCTGGAAAGAGAGAACCAAAGAAGTTGTCCTGTTGTACAAAAATCTTGCTTTCAAACATATCTTTAGAGAAGAAAACAACGAGGCTGATATCTTATCAAAAAACTCTTTGCTTCTTCCCTCGGGCCATATATCTTTTGCTATTTGGGAGGATGGCAATGAAGGTCCTTCAAACAAGATAAAGTTTTGATTTATCTTGGTCATCTTGGGTCTGTTACTCTTTGAACGGAAGAGACAGTCAAGTATCTGAAATGTTATTCTCGATCTGAAGTAGCTTTGTTTAGATTGGTTGCTGAAAGTCTTGACTGTCATGTCCAGTTTTCAGGCTATTGCCTTTCTTTTAAAAAATGCTGTCTGCTGTAAGTTTCAGTTTATGTAAATTTTTATAACCTTTTGGTCTATAAAGAGTATTTTTTTCGTGGAAAAAAAAGTACATACAACACTATCACTCTTGGAGTGGCTTGAAATTTGCATACAATGTTGAGATTTATGATTTTATTCATGATACATTCATGATATTTTTTTAATTGAATGGTGAAGCCAAGTACATATAACGCATGTTCTTACTATAAACAATCTTGTATTATTTTAATAATTATTTTAAATTTACATTCAATGCCTTAAATGTTCATTATTATTATTATGTCAATGCTTATTCTAAATACACATATTCACAAGCCTTTTTGATATGAAAAAGATGTGGTATTGGAAGCGTCTCCTAAATATTATATTGGTTTGGTGATTTTGAAATCTACAAAACTTCACTTATGTATGATTCAATTTCCTTTCTCTATAGAGTTTTACTTCTTTATAATCTATGTAATTGATTGGTATGGTATTTTTATAATAGTTGATCTAAAACAGATAGAAGAAAATGCTAATAACTATAGAAAAAATATTTTTTCGACAATTATTTCTCACAAACATCTATATTCTATGTCAAAACCTATATCCAAAGTGTCTTTACATTCTAATATCATTCTATCACATAAATAATCATAACAAAACTTTTATTTAAGTCTCATATATATAATATAAAAGTTGTTATTAGACTGAACATGCCTTCGATATATATATATATGATGCAGAGGTATATTATATATTTATAAATTGAGGTATACCATATATTTATAGACTACTTTATCGTTATAAATACTTTTAATGTGTTTATGATATAACATGGTTAAGAACAAATATTTTCTTTTTAAGTGTGTTTTCTTTTTAAAAATAAGAGATTAAAATTCAATAATAATAATTATAATTATACATATCCAATAAATAAAAATTTCATATAAATCTAAATATATAAGTATTAATAAGCAATGTATCACTATTAATAAATAACATTTTACATTAACCTACCTAAACCACTGTAAGCTTGGTAAAGTTCACCTATATTTAAAAGAAAAACCAAAACTATAGATTTAACATTTTCAAAAAATCAATAATTGTAAGAGAGTATTTCGGGTATTTCAAAATAAAAACAGTTAGTAATTTACAACTAACTTCTATATATTATATTTTTAATGTGAACAATTTTGAAAATAACCACGGTTGAAATATAGCATGCTCTAAATATCTTCATGAATGGAATAGAATACCAAAATTTATGAATACACTGTTCAACCCCCACACATATAACGGAGTTTACTAATATATTTCAAAATTCTATAATTCAACTTGATACCAGGTCTATCTTTTAAAAAAAATTTAAACATAATTTCTATTCCTAAAAACTAACTCGACTTGGAAGAAGTCAATTAACAGTGTCAACAATTTTGAAAATAACCACGGTTGAAATATAACATGCTCTAAATATCCACACATATAACAAAGTTTACTAATATATATTTCAAAATTTTATAGTTCAACTTGATACCAAGTTGATCTTTTAAAAAAAAAATTAAACATAATTTGTATTCCTAAAAACTAACTCTATTGAGAAGAAGTCAATTGAAACAAGTAAAACTAAGTTTGAAAATCATTGTGTTGTTATTATTATTATTATTATTTCACACATATAACAAAGTTTACTAATATATATTTTATAAAATTTTATAGTTCAATTTGATATCTTTTTAAAAGAAAAATTAAACATAATTTTTATTCCTAAAAACTAATTCTAGTGAGAAGAAGTCAATTAAAACAAGTCAAATTAAATTTGAAAATCATTATGTTGTTATTATTATTATTATTATAACAATAAATTTATTAAATAATAATAATTTTTGATTTTTTTTTGAAAATCATTGTGTTATTATTATTATTATTAATTTATTGTAACAATAACCTCATTAAATAACATGAATTTCATCATGTAACTCTTCACACAATATAATATAATGCATTTCATGTGATTTAACTATATGAATAATTAAAATTCCTATTTTGCAATGCTACTATAAAATAAAAATTGCATTGTTTTCTTAAAACATAAATAAAGACAATGTAAGGATAAATAATTATTTAATGATAATAATAAAATTTATTATCACTTTTCGAAACTTGATCGTCGGATTTGATTTGCGAATCCAATTCCTTTGCGCTTTTTTATTGATTGTTGAATGAACCACCAATTGACCTCTATACCAACTCCATCAAATTCCCTAAGGACCTCTGAGCCGTAACGAGACTATATGGAAAAGTACTTTGCTAGCAAATGATTGTAGTATGAAGCCATCTCAACAAGCATCAATAGAACAAACTATTAACAAATAACAATGGAAATTTACTTTAGCATTACTATATCCATCCAACATCAGGGTGCAAAAATTACCTTCCTCATATCCCAAGCTTTCTTTTTATAGATTTTGTTTCCCATGCCACTTGTCCAACCCATGCAAAAATATATTTTACTTAATTATTATTTATTTAATATTTACCCATCCATGTGTCACTCATATGCACAATTGCACATATAATTCCCTATTTAAATTTATAAAATAATGAATTTGACTCATCAACTCACATTTCTTATTTTCACTCCTAGGTGTTCCCTTGACTTCCTATAGTGGTTACATTAAGTGTTCCCTTGACTTCCTATGGTGGTTACATATAGAGTTACTCGGTTAGTTATTAATTAGTTCACTTTAACTCTCATCAACCCACTTTTCTTTTTCCCACAATTCAAATTGAATTTGAATTCTTGTTCATATTTTCCATCCTTGACTTAAGGGTGCCCTAATAATTAGCTTTTGCTAATTAATAATTAACTTATTTTTATTTCATGTACATTGTTCAAAAATAATTTATCCTTCTTAATGATTTTGATTTAATTAAATATTTTTTCATATTATGATTGCAACACCATGTTTTCCCCTAGTCTGTAATTATGATTAAGATATAAATACTATGACTGACATACAATGCAATCATCTTTTATGTTTAATGACAATTGCTAACAAGTTGACTGAAGGATGAAACCTTGAATTATTGACCATGATACCACAAGTGAAAATTGGTGAGGGGGAATTTAGAATTACCTTTCTTACCCAAATAATTTAACCTTCACATAAGAAAAAACTTGATGACTAGATGTGTCTGAAGTACCCTGCCTTCCTACAAAAAAAACCAATAAATGAGATTTGAACTAATGGTTGAAGAAATTAAGACTTCCTTCAAAATTGTACAAGGGAGAAATGGTTGGGTCAGTTGAAGCAGTCAACCAAAAGTACCAGAAGTGCCCCTTTGATTTGGGAGCCTGACTCTTGGAATCTTTTGACAGAAATAAGTGAAAGAACTTGAGGAAGAGAAGAATGTTCTGGATGAGGAAGACATAGGGGGATATAGACAGAAGGAAGTGCATGAGAGTGTGCACAAAGGGTAGAGAGCATGAGCGCCCAATAAAGAAAAAAAGGAAAAATGGGAAGTTTCTATGAGGAAAATAGGAAGCTTACCCAGTGAATTAGTGGTCGAGATGAAGCACTGAGATTGTCGAGACCCAAATTTGAGTAGAGAGGGCCATGAGTTGATGCTGGCTAGATAGAAACCGACACTGGTAAGGGGAGGGCACTAAGGGACTTCATAGCATCGAAGGGAATCCCTTGTGCAGAGGAAATCTAGCTGGGAAGGAATCTAAGAAGATTGCGGTGGCCTTGAACTCAATGGGGAGAGGGAATTTCCGTTGATGCTTGTTAGTGAAGGAGAGAAACCTTCATGCTTAGATCCATAACCTGTGAGATATCCTATGAGTTCCTCTGGTGGTATCATGACTTGGAATGAGGGTGGCTTGTTGTAGAGAGCATAAGTGCAGTAGAGCCTACAACTGGGTGGAACAACATTCACCCTTAGTCAGTTGGTTGGATGGATTTCATTATGGAAACAATGAAGTATTCTTAGTGCCTTGTAAAACTATAGTATTCTTATCTCCTTGTAAAAATATATATGAATGAATGTTAATCCTTTCACTTTGATTTTTTAAGGAATTTTGATTGTGATGAATGATTGCTTAAGTTTGAAAATTATCTACCTATTGAGCACAATACCAGAAAGGAGAATACCCATTGTTTTTAGGTGTGAGGAAATTGAACTTCAGGGACTGTTGACCATATGAATTTCCCTATGCTTTGAATGGAAAGTTTGCAAGATATAAAACCATGTTTTTGGGTTTCTAGTAGGTATTTCCATTTTAAATTCTGCTAAGGGTGTGAGCCAACGACCTGAAATCCTTTGGCTTGAATAAAAACAAGAAATGGAAGGAAGGGGAGGAGTTTACTCACCCAGGGAATGCCTTTGTTCCATAAATTATTCTTTTCTCTTAGTCGTGGTAGAGGCCATGCTGGGATTGAAATTGCACTCTTATAACCCTATGTGTCAACCTAAAGAGATCTGGACTGTTAATCTTGGCCAAGTCCACATTGTTCGATCTTGTGGGGTGCATGTTATCGTGGGATACAACTTGCAGAAGGGTCTCTTGTGCATCAAAGTCGAGTGAGCCACATGTGCGATCCCAAATGGACGAGAGATGTTGGATAAACAAGGGTGGATTCTAGAATATTGGATCTAGTGGGCCCGATGGTCAGTAAGAATTGTGTTGATTGGGGATCCACGTTAATTAAGACTATAGATTTACACCAGTTGCCAACCATATGATCTACTGAGTGGACATGTTCCCTTGTAAGAGTTAGGAGTGACGTGGATACCAAATCAACCCATCAAGGTAGCATGCCTTGTAGGCATGCTCTATCATGGGTCATGTTAGCAAGAGTCAATGTATTGAAAATTTTCATGTGGAAGGAAACACATGGAAGAGGACATGTGTCCTTTTGTGGTAGAGTCAGATGAGTAGAAGAGGTTATGGTTTGATAAAGTTTTGGTCTACGATTAATCTTGGATTTCTAATCTTGTTAAACCCTAGTCATTCGAGCTCATGGGAGAGCTCATTTTGATGACCTACGGGAAGATTCATGGGTGAATTAAATTGGAGAGGCCGTGGGTGTGTGGCTGCAAGCCTCGCAGGCTATGGGTAGCAGGGAGTTGTGGTGTGAAATCAAGTTGATACCCTATGGAGATGAGTTTAATCATGATAAAGAACCTCCGTCGGTGTTGAAGGGTGCAAGTTCATGGGAGAATAATATGATATAACTTGAACACCCCGCGGGAGATTCCCCATGCATGAAGGAAATTCTGATAACATTGTGGGCATGGAATCTCGAAGGTTGGCATCCAATGGATTGATAACATTACATGTCAACAAGCTAGTGATGGATAGGTTCACGTGTATGTGGATTGGACTGGTAACGTTAGCCTATAGGTGATGGCTAGTTCTATGTGAATACCATGTGGATATGATTATGTCATCAAGAGAAAATGCCCGAGAAAACTTTAAATGACCATAAATTTCTACCTGGAGCTCAGAATTGATGTAGGAATAAAGATACCCCAAGTCAAAATTGAAATTTTCTGAACCCTCCAGAAGGTGGACATGACTAAGAGGATGATATTTTTCTTGATATTTGTATGAATGATAGGGTTTGTTGTGTATTCGTTATGATCTAGAGTGATCTTAGTGATATCACGAGAATAGATCGGATTTGGAATGATTTGTTCCTTATTGTTTTGTAATGTTTAAATTTAAGCCTTTGAGCATTGTGAGTTAGAGGCCGAAAAGATGTAAAGATCAGGCCAGGCCCAACGAGGCCTTAGTGTGTAAATTGAGCTCGATATAATGGAAACAATGTATTTCTATATACCCTTGTGAGATATATATTAATTCTATGTGTGTTCATACCATGTTGAGTCTATGAATTTAATGTGTGTGCATGTGGAAAGTGAATTCGAGGGACAAGATAATAGTTGTAGGTCGAAGGTTTGTTGCAGGTCTGAATGATGCATATTCCAACAAGGAAAGAGATCGACTGTCGATCACTAAAAGGATAGATGATGATACAATGTTAAATCATTATCATAATGTGGATCCAGGAGGATCTAAACATCTATTCATGTGGGAGATCAATGGAGGACAATGATACCAGGTGACATATGTGTGAGAGGTTTAATGGAAAACCTTTGCAATAGTATTAAGGATTGGACAATGGAGATTACATCATCAAGATATAGATCAATCGTTCTCATTATGGAGGATCGTGGGCAGTGGAGGTTTTAAGGAGTTGAAGGGTCTAAAATTTACAAGGTTCCAATGATGAGGAACATCAGGATAACGTAAGGAAATCCACACAGGTGTAGACACATGGAAGGTAAGGTACCACAATACCTGGGTTCTGTGGCAAGCCTTTGAACGATAAGATCGATGACAAAGATTATATCTTCATATTGACGACTCTTAATCATTTCGTCTCTCGACTATCAGGATTTCTGGTAGTTGGGAAGTGCTAGAAAGTCCCGAAGTCGAGATACGTCAACATGACAAAAGAACCTCATTTTGGAGATGATACATGGTGAGGAGGTTCCATAGTATTCAGAGTTGAGTGGTGGTCCACGTCATGAGTTTCAAAGGGGAATCAATGGTCCATATCTGATCTAAGATCTGGATCGATGGTGATCCATCAATGAACCAAATTGCAGAGGATCAATGGTCTAGATAATTGTGGATCGTGAAATTCAGTATTTTTGGGTCGTTGAGAAGTGTTGAAGTCTTGATGTTCTGGGAGCGAGATACATGGAAATCACCTGTTGAATAGTACATATCAATGACCTTAAGAGAGGCATAGTGGAGGCATGGAACATAGAAGAAGATTGACCATCATATCAATCTTGGTTACACCATGACCGTAGATTTAGCATGAGAACTAGGTGATCAACCTTGTGTTATAGTCCAAAATGCCTTATCTATGCATACAAGACATTGGACCTTCCTTTTGCATACTTTGCCAAAATACTGCTGAGGCTTCCTCTTAAAAAACCATTTTTTGGAGAATGTACGCACTCTTCTAAACTAATAGCCCATGTACACACGCATGTTGCATGCTAGTTAGCCTGCATACATACACATGCTGCATGCTAGATAGCCAGTCTTGACCTCCAAAAGTTGCAAAAAATATAAAATTGTGTGGAGTTCGACGAAGTTTACGGGATATGTTAGGTTTCCTAACCATTTTACCCCTTACAGCTCATACCCAAACTGAATACCATATTTTTCTCATATAAAAATAGGTATTGGGGTGTCATTTATGATAACAAGGAAGAGAATAATAAAAATCTGCCAAAATCCCTTCCCTTTCTTAGCCTAAGTTTTGCATCCCATTTTGAGTTTTAGTCTCAACATTTCCCTCCAACATTTCTCCCTATGAAACCCTTCCTCCTTCCATTAGTGATAAGTTGGTTGTGAGAAGAGAATGTGGGATTGATGCACTTGGAGCCACGATAGAGGAGCCCGAACCTGGTTCGTGAAGTGGTTGCCGACAAAGTTTGTAATCCTTTTGTCTTGAAATTGAATAAAAGAGTTCGTCCTTGTCCCAAAATATTATGTTTGTATTCTTTTTTTGATTTATGCATTTATATATGTCTAAACTTTGAAAGTGATCAATAGAGATTATATATGTTGTAGCATTGTGTTCCTAAGATTTTGTAGGTCAAATTTGGGAGGAGATCTGCGATCTAGGAGGTTGCAACAAGAGAAAGAGGTCTATGCCAACCAGAAGGGATAAAAGTGCACCCATTGACCCTCTTTCTTCTCTCTCATAATTTTTTTTTATATATTTTTGGGGTAGCTTAAGGGTAGAATTGTATTTTAATGGAAGTCATTGCTCTACCTGTAACTAGACCCAGTATAGGGGGATTTTCCCTGTATCAGAATTGACAACTCCACTAGAGAGTCTATCTAGGGTCTTCGTGGGAGATTTTGGTTATATTTTGTTTTTTTTAGTTTTTCAAGTCTATTGAGTCAATTAGGGTCTCTGGTCACCTTCCAGGTTCCTACCAGCCTTCCCTACCTAATTAGTTATCCAAACCTTTTTTATTTTTGAAAATTTGCAGAGGTGTACACAACTTGTCCTTTGTATAGGCCGCGTTCATACACAATATGCATAGAATACATGTTGCGTACATATGAGGCCTTAATAGTATACAACCCGCGTACATACGCATGTTTTTTGTGCACAACCCGCGTCTCTATGTTTTGGAAGGTGTTTTAAAAAAAAGGGAGTTTTCCTTTCATGGCAAGAAGCTTTGTTCTTCTCAGGCCTTCTTGAACTCTTCATGGACTTTGTTAATGGTCTTTGGTTGGGTTAAAGATTTGGTTTATATTTCTTTTTGTAAAGAACCCTTGTTGTTTCTTTATTTTCTTTTGTTTGCTTTGAAGGTTTAGGGTGAACTTTTAAGCGTTAGATCCTCCTGTGGATTCTAGTGAATCCATGCAGTTAAGAAGTGGTTTAGGGTTTGTCTTAGTATTAGGTTTTTTTTCTCCTTGCCTTGTTAATGCTTTGAAAAAATGAAAAAATATCATTTACTTGTGTTTTTCTTTTTTAAGCATTTAAAAAAAAAATAAAAATTTTGTTGCATTTAGTTATGCATTTTTTTGGTAGTTGTAGCATAGGTTGTTTTTCACAAAAGAAAAGAGTTATTTTTCAAAGTTCCTTCTTTGCTATTTCCCTGAAAGTTTTGTAGTTTGAATTTACATTGTAAAATGAAAATCACATTCTAGGAAACGTTTTGCATTATAGGATCTTGGAATACTATTTCAAAAAGTTTGCATTTACAAAGATTTAAAATCCATTTCTTTCAATTGAAGAACCTAGTTTTCTTTTGCACGAATGCTCTAAAGTTTTTCTTCTTGTTCATCTCTTGTAAACACCATAAGTTTCACATCCGTACCATTTTGAGTAAATCAAGCCAATTAAAATCAATGTTTAACACTTAAATTCAACTAGACGTTTGTTTGTAGGGTTCACCAAGTAGTCTAGGCTCTAGGGCCTTGAAACAGGTATGGAGAGGAAACTCTTCAAGGCCACCTAAACAAACATAAGAGTCTGTGATAGGGAGTGTTAGAGTTCAATTTCATAAGATTCATCTAGGACCCCCTTTTAACACATGGGATAAACACGAGGTCGCGCGAGGAAAGGTAGAGGAGATAACCCCTCCAAATTTAGACCGAGTGTAGTAGGGATCATATATTGAGGGTCATTCTTGGGAATTACACTTACCACATTTGACTACAAATCCTCATGGAATTCAAATCCATTCAAGATCCTCAGTTGTCTTCCATAACATTTTACTTCAATACCCTTGAAAGGCTTCATACATTGTTATCCTGCTCATTACGATCAACCTGACTGTCGACTGTACCCTCCTGGTGACTGACTGTGAGCTGGCAACCTAGTTTCTTGTTTTTAGAAATTTACATGGGTGACTGCGAGGGTATACTGCGGTAACTAGGGAAGAATTTAAATTGTGCCTTGAAGAGAATACTTGAAGGGTGTTTCCATGTTCGAGTTACACTTACACTGATAAGTTTCTATAGTGTCAATTGGTGTAACTGCTCTTCCTGCCAGTCAGTTGTTTTGATTGATTTTATGTTAGGAAATTTTTAGTGAGTGCTTTGTGTTTCATGCTAACTCAACCTTATGATGTTGGTTTATCATTTCACAAGGTGGAATATCAACAACTCCGTCGTTCACGTAGGCTTCAGGGCCTATCGCTGGTTACTTTGGAGCCACCTCTGCCACCGCTGAGGCACATGATATA
Organism: Picea sitchensis; assembly: GCA_010110895.2. Taxonomy (NCBI): domain Eukaryota; kingdom Viridiplantae; phylum Streptophyta; class Pinopsida; order Pinales; family Pinaceae; genus Picea; species Picea sitchensis. Next base: position 40,639 of record SNQJ01S0055169.1, read on the forward strand.
TTAAGAGAGTTCATTTGAAGCGAATGGGCCACAAGAAACTGTAACTGATACATCTCCCAAAGAATAATTTCCTACACCAAAGGAGTCCATCATTTATGACCTTGAAATTGAAGGCTTCAGACCTGCAAACCCTTTGATCACTGACCTATCATCGCCACTTCTTATTTAGATAATCCTTCCTGAGGTGACTTCACCTAAACATTAGTTTTTTAGGCGAGTGACGATGGAAGAAACTAGTGCTACTTATGATGGGATTCCTCATACTCCCATCTCAGTTTCCATGGGAGGAGGTGTTGAGTTGCCTCCCACACCTCCACCTCCCAGGACCACGACTGTCCAAACACCCACTACTTTGAAAAATGGAAACATCCTTTCGATGACTTTGAAAACTGTTCCCTCTATCTAGAATGAAATATGGTGCTACCATTTCGTATGGGATGCCAGGTTTTGACTCTAGTTTGGTCCTAACCTACTCTACTATACAGACCATTGGTCTACTGGCAGGGAGCTCTAATTATCTTCTGCAAGGATCTTCCGTGGGCACCACTTCTTCGTTCAATGCTACCCCTTACTATGGGGGTCATATCCCTCATCTATCCCCTTTGCTTGAAGGCTCTTTCCAACAGCCAATCGGGCCTAACACAAACTATAGTTTATTTAGTGGGGGGAGTCATGGACCTTAGTCCTACATGACTCTGGTAGGATCTATACCTTTTTCTTTGTTCGGTGCATTTGAAAATAATGCTTTCTCATCATATTATTTCTCAACAGGGGGCAACCCCATTTTTGGTCAACCAAACCCTATGTAAGGTTTCATTCCTTCATAGGGAGTGATGATGGGAGTTTACTCCTCACAAGGTATTGGAAATCCCTGGCAAGGATCATTTCCATCGCAAGGGATGCCGATCGAGGGAAACCCCTCCCATACTCAGTGGAACCCTGAGCAAGGTTCAATACCTATGCTAGGAGGGTCGACTAGGGGCATCCCCAACCAAGGTCCTTGGAATATTGTGTAGGGAACAATCCTTACACAAGGCATTCCATCCAACTACATGAATCAGTTGATGATGCAAAATCAAACCCAAGATCCTCTTACTGGACAGGGCCACCATGGTTTCTACCAAAACCTTTCCCAATAACAAAAAATTTCCTGGAAACCTGGTGCTAGCCAAAATCCAGTCCCCTCTTTTCATTTGAATCCACCACAACCGAGACTACCCTTTCTGGCAACTATACATTTACCAAACTTGTCGAGACCGTTGAACAAACCGATATGTCATGATTCGCGTTGACTCCCCACGTCAACTAAGTTGTCCTCAGATATCCCTAAGTTTGAAGGAAATCCCGATGAATATCTAGGTGATCATGTTACCACATTTCATTTATGGTGCTCATCCAACTTATTGAAGGATGATTCCATTCAATTGTGTTTTTTTGAACGCACTCTTATAGGGGTTCTGCGAAATAGTATATCGAGCTCGACAACTCGAAGTATGCTTAATTTATTGACTTGGCTATGGTCTTATTAAACCATTTCCAGTTATCGGTAAGATATGATGCCGACATCGAGTTGATGGCCAGATTTAAGCAAACAAAATCCCACCATATTTTGGATCACATTTGAGAATGGTGACGATGAAAGAGTTTGATTAGAGTTAATGTTCCTCCCACATTTTTACTCGAGTGGTTCCTAAAGTCCTTGTTTCCTTGCGTATCCAAATACACCTCGATATCCAAGGTTTTTTCCGAAGAAGAGGCTATCATGAGATCCCAACAACTGGAGTTGATTTACTCTCAATCCGGTATGCTATACGAGATCCTTCCTGATGCACCACTATCAAATTTCGACAAGACCAAACATAAGTCTGGGCCTCACACTGATGGAATAGTAGGCTCAACACAAAGAAAGCCCACAGATAAGTTGACTAATCAATTAAAACAATTATCGATTCAACAAAATATGTCCAACCAAACTCCTAGTTCAGCTGCCCCCGTAACCCAAACATCGAATGTACACAATGTGCAATCAAAAAATCCCAAGGGTAACCAACAAACCAAAGTAAAGAGGAAATCTAAAAATAATAAGGTTAAGGGGGATAATAAGGCTGTGAATAATGTTGTTTAGGGAAAAAATGAGAAGAGAAAGGTGAATTTTCCGTGTAATCTTTGCACAGTTGAACACTTGACTCATCAATGCCCTTGTCTTGTGGAAGCCCAAAAGTTATTGGCACATCAACAACCCACTCTGTTAACCAATCCCTTTCGATAAGGGAAAAATTTGACTCAAGCTTCCTCATCCACCAACATTCCTGGGTAAAATTAGAGAGCCCCCATGCCTAATGATAAAAATGAAGCCACAAACATTATATGATGAAAGATGAAGCTAATCTACAGACCAAGGCTCATAATTACGGAATTCCAGAATCTGTTGAGAAGGGAAAAGAAGCATCCAAATCACTGCCTCCTCTTTAAATTGAGAAGACTGTGGGAGAAATTATGACTCACATCCCTAAGGGTGCATTTAAAAATGATTCTCACAACCTAAAGGCAAGGGCTGCTCAGAATTACTCCATCGTGGAGGATCTGGAACAAACTCCTTGTGCAATGTCTGCTCTGAAAGTCCTCCAAAGTTTCCCCTCACAGAGGAAAGCATTTTTTTTTGCTTGGGAGTAGTCGAGACCACTAACTTAGGAATGATCATTTTTGATCCTATATATTATAAACCTCATCTTCCTCACCATATTTATTTTCATATAGTAGTGGTGTATGCCACACAATCATTGACACATAACATTTTCTATATAGTGTTTTATGAGGGTGCCTCGACTTGCGTGATTTCACTGGCATGATGGAAGACCATTGGCCAACCTGAGTTGTCTCCGTCACCCACAATATTTCTAACCACATTTAACGGTTGATATTTTAGACCACATGGAATAATTCCCTCCTTCCTCATGCAATTAGAGGTAAAAATTGTGTGTGTCAAAGTAGAAGTAGTCGATGCATCTCTTGACTACAATATTTTGTTAGGGAGGAGTTGGACCTATGCTATGACAACGGTTGTATCCACCATTTTTCGGGTCTTATGTTTTAGTCACAAAGGCTAGATCATAACCATTGATCAATTATCCTTCTCCCATCCTAACCCTTCATTGGGGGCATCCACGGTCTCGATGATTGATAACTTGTAGCCATGTACTATCAACTTAGGTGCCGATTTTTTTCCATATTTAATGGGGAATTTTGATTATCCACCTCCTACTAATTATGCCAAGTTTATTTCGGCTATCCCTGACCAACCAAAGGATGAAATATTTCAAGTCACATCTTTTAGAACGAGTTACTTCAACGACCCATGGATTCTACCTTCCCTATCGAATTCGATGGAAGGGATAGGGAACCCTGGAATGAAAATGCCCTTATCCGTTGCTGAGGTTGTGTATAGTACTGTCCAACAGGCCTCGACCAACCCTGATTCGACTCCCCCACAAGAGATAGGTCCAGTTCTCGAGCCTATTTGGGCTCAAGAGTCTCTCTGCACTTACGACACTTTGGAATTAGTCTTTCCCTATAACGAGGTGATCCTGGAGGTAATGGATGGGCTAGACAGAGCTTGGGATGATCTTCACCACATATCTTATTTCTTACCTGAGTTGAAGAGAATAGATGCATGAGAGTTCATAGCGACCATCTATGGAGATTCCCCTTGTCCTATTAACCCTTTGGCCATGCACAGGATATATTCTGAGGGAAACATGGAAAGTATAGCCAAAACTATTCCTATCGACATCTCTAGAACCTATGGCATCATGGAAAACGTCTTCATCGGAGAAGATTGTTCTCCCAAAGTGATTCAGAACTACACTGAATTATTTAAAAAGATTCATGACGTCTTTTCCTGGTCTTATGAGGATATGCTAGGAATTGACCCACGTATCATTTAATATGAAATCACAACTTACCGTAATTTTAAGCCTATCCAACAGAAGCTTCGTCTGGTCAATCCTCACAAGGCAACGACGATCAATGCTGAGGTAGAGAAACTCATCAAGGTTAGTTTCATCTATCTTGTGCAATTGACGAAATGGGTGTCAAACCTTGTTCCTATCAACAAAAAAAAATGTATGATGCACGTGTGTATGGACTTCCATGACCTAAACAAAGCATGCCCAAAAGATAAATTTCCAACCCCATTCATTGACCATATTGTCGATGAATGTGTGGGTTGTGAGGTATTTTATTTTATGTCTGGTTTTTCCGGGTACAACCAGATTCAGATAAATCCTTAGGACCAACATAAAAAGGATTTTATTTGTCCTTCGGGTACATTCACGTATAGAAAAATGCCTTTTGGCCTTAAAAATGATGGAGCCACTTTTCAGTGGGACATGTCGTTTGCTTTCCATGACCTCAAACACATAGTTGAGGCATATCTTGATGATATGACATCACGTTCTCGTAAGAGATTCGATTATCCAACCCATTTACGACTTATCTTTGAGAGGTGTCGCTACTATCAGATTCACCTAAATCTAAACAAGTGTAGTTTTTGCATGACTTCAATATGCTTGTTAGGTTTTATCGTGTCAACTAAAGGGGTCATGGTCGATCCGATGAAGGTTGAGGCAATATTTTAATTGCCTTCCCTGTGCACCATCTCCCAACTTCAAAGTATACAAGGGAAATCCAACTTTCTTCGATGTTTTGTTGACAATTATGCCGAGATTACAAAAGGGTTTATACATCTTTTGAAAAAAACGGTCCCATTCTGTTGGGATGAAGCAACTCAACGCTCTTTTGAAGCCTTGAAACATGCTCTGATGTCTGTCCCTTTGCTCAGTTCTCCATATTATGGCAAGGATTTATTGTTGTAATTGGATGCCAAAAGTCTACTATTAGCATGGTCTTGGTCCAAGAGGATGATGTGTTCAAAGAAAATGTCATCTATTATCTTAGCTGAGGCTTGGTAGGACCAGAACTTGACTACACACATGTTGAGAAAATTACTTTGGCGGCTGTTCATGCTGTCCAAAGGTTCCATCATTATATCTTACTTCACAAGACCACCATCATTTCTATTGTGAACCCTTTTTAGTATGTGTTAACACGATGGGTCATTGATGGGAAAATCAACTGATGGATAGTCATCCTGCAAGAATTTGATTTGGATTTTGTTTCAACAAAATCTAAAAAGTATCTGGTCTTTGTTGAACTAATCTTGAAACTTCCAATCAAGAGAGATAATAATTTTCCTAAAGTGTCATTTATTAATGGGGATATTTTCCTTATTACTTCTTCGGACCCTTGGTATGGACATATACTCGTGTATCTTCAAAATTTTAAGTGCCCATCTTCTGCTTCTTGTGATGAGCATCAACAAATACACCATCAAGCGCATAAATATATTATCATCAATGATACTTTATATCTTCAAGGAGTGGATTTCATTCTTCATCGATGTCTCACTCATGAAGAGGAAAAACTTGTGTTGAATGATTGTCATACAAGAGCATGTGGCGGTAACTTGTCTAGGTTGGAAACAACCCAAAATATTCTTAACACTGGATACTTTTGGCCCTCATTGATCAAATATTGTGTAGAGGCAGTCAAGAAGTGTCACCCGTGTTATAAAGTGATGGATGTGATCGTTTAACCATAGACAATATAGCAATATTGTCACCCAACCATAGGCCGAAGCCACTCCCGAGCACCTTAACCTTGAAAGAGAATGATTCCAGAAGAAAACCAATAGCCAACCATGTCTATGCATAAAGATAACCAAGTCTGATCAGAAATTCCAACCATAGCCAACAGAAAGTCTGAGCCTAAACCAGGAAACTAGATTGCGGCAGCTGCTGGCTGCAACTTCTCCCCAGACTTGCACACTAGCCCAATTCCTGATGTGCACATTTCTTCATTTGGACAACTGAGAGGGGGGGTGAATCAGTTTTTACCGTGCTTAAACAATTATGCTTCTTTTGAAATATTTGCACGACACTCAATGGTGATCACAAGAATGCAGAGAATTAAACAAAGGCACATTCAACATCAGTCACATATATGAGAAAGACAGAGACAGATAATTCTCAAGGAAACCCATACAGGGTAAAAACCTCTTTTTCTTTATATGATAAGTATTATATACATTCTTTACATTATCATACATATGAGCACCAACTC
>SNQJ01S0055169.1:46828-58833 GCA_010110895.2 Picea sitchensis
CTAGAAGGAATCACCAACTCCCTGGTTTCTCTAGCACCAAATAGAAGAAAGTACCAACTCCTTGGTTTCTCTAGCACCAACTAGAAGGAAGCACCAACTCCCCGTGTTCAAGCACCCACTTGAACCTTTGAGGACAACAATCCTCCCTAGCACCTCCCAACCACCCTAAATAATAAATTCTTTGTTACTGAAACTTATTACATCGATATAACATTATTCAATGGCTTACCAACCCGATTGTTGTTCTGTTACGTTGCTCTGCCCTGTCTTCATCAGTGTCTTCTGCCTTTTATCCACTCTGCACCATATCCCTTTGATGCAACCTTCCTCTACCATGCATCTCTCCTCCCGTGCTCTACCTCCTTGCTCACACTTGAATCCTCCCCATGAAAACAACCCCCATCTCTTCTTTGTTCATCATTCTTATAGTACCTGTGCTCCTTGTGCATGCAATATTTGCAATGCCTCTGCATGCACACTCCGCGCCAAATTCCTCTGCGACTTGAGTGCTCTGTCTGATCATCATCATGACTCTTCAGCTTCTCTGGTCATTTTCCACCATGTGTCCAGCATCACTGGGTGTTCTACTGAGATTTCTCAACCTCTCTGGTCGTTGAGACTCCTCGTCTTCTTTGGTACAGTCGAGCTTATGCCTTTTGTTTTAGTTATAGACTTCAATGCTCATCCATCTGTCAATCCCTCTAAGAATCATCTTTCTTCACTGGCCAAAGCTTAGAGACTCTTCATCTCCTCTGGTGATCACACCGAAGTGTCTTCGATTCCTCTGGCAGAAACCATCAGTGGTTTCTAGGAGTTACACTATGTCGAGCTACAGTAGCCCTCCGATCTTGTTAAAATTCACCTGCACCGTTTGATTGATTCCATGGGATCTTTCATTTATTTTTTCATTTCTGCATTCGACAATTCGACATTCATGTGACCATGTGTCTCAACATCCCCAGTCACGATCCCCGAAAACGAGCTTGGTTGCTCTAGCTCTTTTCTCCATCTCTTGCTGATGTGACCAAGGGTGATGACCACAACCTTATGCATAAGGCGCTTTTGTGATTTCACATTTCGTGAGTCTAGAGATGAGGCATCTCGACTCTCCAAGTCGCGATCTTTGATACCCCAAAATGGTGTGGGATCAACGGTCCCGATCAACACTTGATATGACGGTTTATATCATTTCGCGATTTCGCATATTGCAATTTCGACATTCCTGTGGTGAATGTTCTTGTCACTTCCAAATCCTGATCCAAAAAAATCCGTAAAGAAGTTGTATCAACGGTCCAGATCACATCTTGATCTGATGGTTGCAATTACGTCACGATTTCGCATATCGTGATATCGAGCAATATTCTTTGACATCTTCAACACTCGACCCTTGAAACCCCAAAAGGGACTTGGATCAATGGTCCAGATTCTATCTTGATTCAATGGCTGCAATTAAGTCGTGATTTTGCATATCATGAAATTAGGATTCCTGTGGATGATATTACTCGACATCTCTAACTCTTGATCCGTGAAACTCCAACATGGACTGGAATCAACAGTCCAAATTCAACCTTGATCTGATGGCTGAGATTAAATCGCGATTTCAAATATCGCAATTTCGAGAGGTTAGGGAACATCGTTCCTTTGACTCTCCAGTCAGTGAACTGACAATTTATCTGCACGTGTCCTACCTGAAGATGGATGGTCCTCCTTCTTTCAGGATTTTGTGAGCCCTCTACTCCTTGCACTTTAAAGAATGTGCAGGTTCTCCTCGATCCAACGGTGGTCGGACCCTGCACTCGGATCTAACTCCCGAGATCTATCCTCCATATCTACGCGCTCCTCTTGTCTACATTGAGATCTGACGGTCATCGGGAATTCAGGATGGGATCCAACGATCATTGACACTTCTTCTCCAATCTTTACACATCCTTCTTACTTGGAAGAATTTGTCAAAGGCCTCGGCCTTTGATCCACCTGTGATCCTAAGTATGCTAACTCCCTTAAGGTTTAGCCACGAGTTAACCTCATCCCTGGTGCACACCTACGCACTGCATTCGACTCTGTGCTAATTCCTCCTAAGCTTACTTTGTTCCTGTTTTTCCATCGATGCACACTCTGATCCTACCATCAATGACAAGCGCATACTGCCTATACAACATGCCAACCATCCTCTACACTATCTCTTCTGATCTTCTCGAGCTTTCTCTGTAGTGTCTTCCCAAACTACTTCTGATGCCCGTCTGTTACATTCTTCCTATACTCATACCATCTTCACTGTTGTACTTGCCATCAATGACAAGCATACGCTACCTGTTAAACATTTGCCAACATCTTCCTAGCTGCAATTCTGAGCAGTGTATACAAAATGAGGTCTGGCTACTTGTATTTATACTGTTTCCCAAGATGTGTGGGCCGACTTCTCATTTTGGAGACTAAATACTTAATATTAATTATTTCCTTGAGTCGAATTGTCTTCTAGGGTTATGTTCAACACTTTAGGGTTACTTATTGCTTCCCTAAATATTCTATTCTCATCAAGGTTATATGTGGAGGTAAATACCTCCTGCAGCTACCATAATATCAACACTTCCTCCTAGCTAGGGAGGTATTGAAGGAAATGGTATTGAACACAAACATACCATTGAACTAGTGGCATTATCATAGTCGTATAGACTTACTCATGATTAGATCACAAGCACCATCATCACTATCAATGTCATATGACAATATCAACTGCATCATCTCTCGAAATCATACTCCATCTGAGGAATCAAATATGATGCTGAATAGGTCACTCACTCCAAGGAGTGATACAAGGACCATTTTTCTAATTTGGAAGTACATCCTAGAAGAATGAATATCCCAACATATGCTAAAATATGCGCCATGGACTATAGAGACCATTATTATAGAAATGTCAGTCTAGGACTATTTTCTAATTAAGTCATAGAGATATGTCTCAACCTATATGCCTTAGAAAATATCAGTCCTGAACCATTTTCCCAATCGGGCCACAATCTATGCCTTAGGAAAAATACTAGTCCATGTCATGTCAACAAACTATCACCCTGGAATACTCTCTTTAGAGAGAATACCTTTCCGCCAACAATCTATTTTATCTAGACCATTCTCTACCTGGAGAATGTCTGTCCACAAGAACACTGACAATTCATCTTTTTGATAATCATTTTCAACACTATTGATTGTCTACATTGAAATCATAACAATGTCGTTCAATAGAACACAACTATGTCTATCCATAGTAGTACACAATTGCAATCCAATTGTACACTACCACACCAAGTAGAAAACAACTATTTAATCAGTGACACATGGTCACAACCAATGGAACACATCCACCATAGTAGCATACATCTACTATCTAGAGACATACAATCTCCATAGCAATCATATCATCTGATATCAACCTACACAGAAACATAATGTCATGATATAAACTGAATCATCTGGGACATTCTTCCACTCACATCTGTGAGATCTGGAAGAGCATCTGCCCTTAGAAGGTAAAACATTAGTCATGAGCTATTATACTATTCTTCTCAAGCATAGAGGAATAACTATCCTGATTTATGAGCCTAGACCATTCACCTATCTAGGCCATACCCCCGACACTAAACAAAGTGAAACCTGAAGAGAATGAGTCTACCCTAGAGAATTCCTGTCCCTAATTGCTGAACCTGGAACATTCACCTAACTAGGCCATTCCTCTAGCACTAAACAAAGTGAAACCTGGAGAGAATGAATCTTCCCTAGGGAATGATTGTCCGGACCATTTCCCAAGGAAATGACTATCCTGGACCAACCTCCAAAACATACCATTCTTCGAAACTTCTCACAACTGTGAGCTTTGAAAGATTGAATGTCTGACGAGGAAGACTAGTCTTCTTGACCACTATTGAGAGTGACTGCCAAGAAGAGAGACTTTCCTAGAACATTCCCACACACTAGCCACAAGGGGAATCACTGTCTATGGTACATCAACAATCCATTGAACCATTTTCATTACGAAAATGACTGTTCGATCTGGACCATTTTCTGAATTGGAAAATTCCTGTTCATTAGAAATCTCAAGCCACTTTCTGAGATAGAAAGGAACTGCTCATCCTGGACCATTTTTTGAACTTGAAAAATGATTGTCCATAAATCAATAACACATCAATGCTCCCTCCAAACCTGGGATTCATCTCTTCCCTTTTAATAAGGAAGTCGTCTCCACGAGCTTCAACTTGTTTCTTGAGTATGCAAACTCTTTTATCTTGGACAAAGGCTCTAACAAAATGTCTTCTATCTGCTCATCTGTGGAGATAAATATTGGAGAATCACTTCTCTTTTCTGGACTTCATCACAGAGAATGTAATGCTCGATTTTAATGTACTTCGGTCTTTCTGGAACATTGGTTGTTATTTGAAGGATACATATAGATCTGATCATTATAGTATATCATATTTGGATTCAACTATTTTGTTTCCTGCTAGCTTATGACATTGTGGCAAAGCTCAAACTGGAACATACACAAGTGGAACTTCATCTGTCATCATGAGAGTTTGTCATGAATTAGCAATCAATCATCCTGGACTTTTGAGTAACCATTCTGATACAATATATCTGTTATAGAGATTTTTCACCATGCTTCTATTGTGCATTGAAGGCTCTGCACCAAGTTGTTTGAATCCATACAAGATCTTCTTCTATCTGCATACAAGAGTCTCTTTCTGGTATACCCCAAAAACTTGAGGTTGCTCTACATACGCTTGTTATTCAATTACTCTCTTGAGGAGAACATTCCTTACATTCATTTGATGTAAACTACAACCCATGTATATTGCAAAAGATATAATGGTTCATGTAGAGGTATGTTTGGTTTTCTAGAACAAGCAATCATCATAGTCTTCTCCCTCCATCTGGGAGAACCTCTAGTTCTAAATATTGCAATGCTTCTTGTTATCCCTGATTTTTAGGGATAACCAAGAGATCATGTCTCGAGGCCCACAAGTCCTAGACATGGAGTACTGAGAGCAGGATTGACCTGAGCATGGCCTTGGAGGGCCCATCCTTTTCTTCTTCCATCAACTTTATCTTGTCAGCAACAACAACATCCATCACCATCGGCTTGGTCCTGTATTAGAAGAGTTTCTTTCTCCATGAGGTAATTGGTCCAGGTATCATGGTATGTGTCACTTTTGATCATTGAAACCTTTAAAAATATGCATCTAATTCCCTTTTACCTCTAAAAAATTCTTGGATCTTACATTAACCCACTTGACCATGATTGGGGAGATTGACAGGGTGCCCTATGAATCCTGTGCCCATAGGTTTTGGTTTGCCATTGGGGATTTCTGAAAATCCACCATCCGCTCCCATCATAACACCACTATTTCACCTTGTCTCCCCTCACTTATCCCATTCTCCTTTTCCGGTCATTGGGTTGACCTGTTTGTAGGATTGCACCTTATCTCATGGGAAGAAGGGGCTAAAGGCCCAAAAGGTAAAAGCAGCTGGTAAAAGATAAAAGCCTAGAAATAAGACCTCGAGATGCTTCTCCCAGGGATCCCAGAGAAGGCAATAAAAAGCCTCTCAGTAAGAAATAAGAGGGACCCAGAAAACAACAAACAAGACCTAGTCAAGAGGATAGGGGGTCTCATCACGAGCCAGCCTATGAGGTTCATGGGTACCTAACAGTGTGACATTGCCACCATTTGGTTACCATGCTAGGGCAATGACCTTTGGTTGTATGGCCAAGGGAAAGGGGGTCTCATCATGAGCCAACCTTCTCATATTTGTGAAAGTACTTGTGGGTAAAACTGTTTTCTCTGGTCACCATGCCAAGGCAGTGTCCTCTGATTAGCCCTTGAATAAAAAAGAAAAAGAAGAAAAAATCAAATACAATAATAAAGGCAAGAACGAGCTTGGAAAAATTGCATCCATGATAGGTACAACTTGCCTTCTACAAAGGCACCCACAGATAAACTATGCATCCCTGGCTCTCACTTCACCCACATGTCTGGAAATCCCTTGGCCACATCATCTCACTTACATGGCTTGGATGAAACTTTCTTGGAAACTTCCCTTTTCTTGTGGATACTAGCCCAATAGGACGTCTTGTCTTTTTTTTTTTCTAGTCTTGTATTGTAGGTTTTTATAATGTCTTTGAGCTATTGACCGATGTATCAAGGTTTTATTGCATGTGTTTAATAATATTAATGATGAAATGTGATTAACATTGCTATGATTCCTGTGACTAATGAGCCCATGGAGGGCATAACTTTTGATGTGCAGGACCATGCCCGATGGAAAAGTACCATTTGGACCGGTACACATGGGGAGATGATCAAGTCAGACCTCCATGTGGTTGAAGAGCCCACCAGATGGATGCTGAGACCCCATCAGGGGGAAGAGATAGGACGTTGGTTGATTAGGGTTTTACATCGGAGAAGAAGAGGACGTTTCATCAGAAGCACTTTGATAGAGCCCGGCCTAGGGGGATTGACCCACTTCCAGTGGAACGTTTTCCCTGGATGGCCCAGGACGTCACCTAGGAACTCATGACGTCACCTTCAGTGTGTGATAGTTTGACATGGTAGTTGGCACGTGTGGCATGATTGGGAGACCCAAAGAGGGCCAACGTTTTTCCCTTTGGTGTTGCATTTTCCCTAAAAGGAGCTAACGTCTCCCTCAGTGGGGCTTGACATCTTACTTTTTCTTAGTTAGGGTTTTAAAGTAAACATTTAATGTAAAACAATATTAATTTTGATATCTTGGCCTTGTCGGGCATTTTATGACCTAAAAAGTAAATTAGGTCATTGATACACTATATATTGAGGTGTTTTAGCCTCATTTTATCATAACACATCACTCACTCATTAGTGAGGTTTGATTTTAGAGCCCTACTTGGGCATTCTTGCTAGTTTAGTGAGGCGCACTTGTTGAAGGAAAGCATTTCTTGGCATTTTATGGTTTTTCTCTTGAAGGAAGGTGTTAGAACTAGGGTTTGCATCGTTATTTCTTGATGAATTGTAAGTATTTTTCTGCAAAACTTCTTGATTGAATGGTTGTAGTCTTATTTTCTTACATGTATTTATAAATTTGCTAAATCAAAACCCTAGGTGACAAGAACACAAGTAGGTCCTTGTCTCATGTCCCCTAAAAGATAATTTTTTAGCCATTGAAGAAGGAAGAAAGAGCCTAGCCATAGCTACACTCTCATTTCTCCCTGACCTAGCCTTACTTTACATAAGTCAAGAAGGAGGATACGTCCCAGGCCTAGGTTATCTACACCTAGGGTCGTTTTTCTTCTAGGGTTTAGTGATAGAGCCTTGTTGTAGAAAAAATCTCCCTCACTACACTCTCTTGTCTTGATTTATCTTTCATGCTATCCGTTTTTTCCAAGTTAACCTAAGGAAGGAGGAGAGAGCACGAGGCCTTTCTTTAGCAACACAAGAGTGAGCCTCTCTCCCCTAGGGATTTAATTATGGGGCCCTACCATAGAAGCACTTCACAAATTTTTCTTCTAGTCCTTAGCCATCCTCCTTCAACCCTTGCGTCCTCTATTAAATTGACTCCATAATCCCAAAGGCACTGATCTTAGACCTCCAACATTGAAGTGAAAGTGATCAAACAACTCTCAAACTCTTTTCTAAATTGAAACCCTAACTAACTGCTAACCCTAAGTTGCTGACGTCACACTTGAATATTTCATCTTTATGCAACAACGTCTTGTTTTAAGAGCAATTGAATGGTGATTTAGGCATTAATTGATGGTGTGTTGATTTGTTACATTGAATTCCATGTCATTTCAGTATCTATTGAGGAAGTGATATTATTTGCATTTCTATATTGATAAACATTGACTTCGTCAATATTTATTGCCATAATTGCTTATTTAAACATCAGATAGTCTTATGAAGTACTAACCCATTGAATTATAGCTTGCATATATTGGTTTTATGTTTCTTTGTTCCGGGTAGGTGTTCTTCTTTGGGGCTTCACTTCATTATTAGCTATTTAGCCGAGACTATCTGTTTTGGTGGTGAACTATGAAGGGGGAACTTTACCTTTGTCCTTTTAAACTCTTGCCTCTTCAAAACTCCAAGTTACTGGGGACGTCTCCCCTGGGCCTAACCTCGCTAAAGAGAAAGAACCTCCCCATCGTGGTGACATTGGGTGGGATAAGTTCTTGTTACGCCAGTTTGACCTCCATCTTATAGCCATTTTACCTAGCTACAAATTGTGCGATAAAATTTTGGCGTCGTTGCCGGGGAACACTGAGTCAATTCTCCTCAAATGACAAATCTTTTCGGTCAGCCTTGCCTCAGAGACCTTTTCTTACCAGCTTACCTGGTGACTCCACTAGGGTGTTTTCCCTATTTCTTTGGTAGTTTCAAGTAAACTATCTAGTGACTCCAAAAACTAAAAGGAGATTCAATAATCCTCCTTTATCTTTCAGAAGGAAGACACCCTTGAAATATCCTATTGTCAAATCACTTTTCAGGAAAAGCCTTCCTTTAAAGAATCATGTCTAGCTCTTAGACCGCTACAACAAACCCAACCAACAATCAAAGACAATGGTCATCTACTCTTTTCAAACCATTAGACATGTCAACCATACCAAGCTACCCTAGGAAGATGCCACCCATGTATGAAAAGTGGTTGCCTAAATTTATCAGTACTGATGCAATCAGTGCTGAAGAACACATGAGAAACTTCTGGGATTTTTCCCAGCTTCACCCCATTAGTGATGATGTTGAATATCTAGTCATGAAGTTGTTTTTCACTACTCTTTATGATGCCTCAAGGCGTTGGTACTTGAGCCCTCCCGATGGAAGCATCAAAACCATGGATAGACTTGAAGAGGCCTTTCTCAAAATATGGAGTGTCAAAGAAGACCCTAATATGCTTCTCACACGACTGAATAACCTTTCCAAATATGAAAATGAGTCCATTCAGAAATTCCACACCAGATTCAAGAATTTACTGCAAAGAATTCCCGCTAGCCATCGTCCGAAAGATGACTACCTCGTCCATGTTTACACCAGATCTTTCAATGGCCAACTAGGGTATCTTCTTAGAGACAAAAACACCTAGTCCATTCAAGAGGCCCAAGAGCTCGCTACTAAAATAGAAGGAAACCTCCTTTCATCCAAGATTGATCCTTTTTCTAACCCAAGGGGGAGAATAGACACTAAACCAAAGATAGTTCACAATGCTGAGCCTACTTCAGATCTATGTACCAGCATCGCCAAGCTACAAGTCTCCATGGATGGTATCATAAAAAATCAAGAGGAAATGATGAACATGATCGTCAAGTTGCAAAGATATCAGACCCAGGCACCCAGGGTCCTGTACAAAGGACAATTCCAGAAAGGGAGCCAATTTTATAATCCAAAGAATGAGCAAGAAGTTTCGAACACTTTGGCCCCTGCAAACGTTGTTGATGAAAATCCTTGGTGCCTGGAATGCAGCGAAGCACATTGGGAACATGAGTGCCCCTACAATAGTGGACATCAACAAGTCAACAACATGGATTGCTTCATGGAGTTTCCTCAGATAAATATCACAGATGCTTTGAATATCATAGATGCAAAGCATCAAGAAGCCGTGAAAGAAGTAGCCAGATCAAAAAGGATGGCGGTGATAAACAACCTGGATCAAGAATCACGAGAAAAGATAAAGAAACAAGAATTTCAGGTGTACAAAAGAAAGAATTCGAAACAACCAGTTGCTGATCAAGCAAAGCCCCCACCCCTGGAAATGCTTCTTCCCAAGACATCCAAGGCTGGCAAGGTTTATTTGAACTTTGACTTCGAAGGGGAATTATAAAAAATGCATGTAAACGTTCCCCTAAGAGAAGCAATCAAGATCCCATCCATCAAGGAACGATTTGACACTTTCTTTTCGGCATCAGATGAGACTATGGACCCCCCTATTATGTTGCAAGCTAATCACTTCAGGGTCCAATATGGTGAAAACCCTCCTTTCTTCATGAATTTGACAATGAATGGAAAAAAACTCAACAATTGTATGTTAGATACAGGTGCTGGTGCCAACATGATGTCACTCAAAGTCATGTGACAAGTGGGTTTGAAGGTCACGCGACCTTATAGAATTGTATGTGGTTTCGAATCTAAAGCCATACCCACACATGGGGTGGTTGAGAATGTTGAAGTTCGCCTAAAAGAGTACTCAGATAAGATGGTCCACATTGACATTGTGGTAGTTGATGTCCCAGATGTGTTGGGAATGTTGTTATCTAGGAAGTTTGGTGCAATGTTAGGTGGTACCCTTGATATGGGCCTCACATTCTTGTAATTGCCTTTGAAAAATGGAATGGTAGGCCATCTCCTCAATGTGCCAATAACTGGGGACCATGTGCAGGATATTACTCACCCCGTCAACAATGTCAAAGCACAAAACAAGATGATACAAACTCTTCAAAAGTATTCTCCAGAAGATATTCCCTTTGCAACAAAGGAGGATTTGGATCAGATTGAATGGCCCAAGAGAGAAGAATACCAACAACTCCTAGGTGAATTAAAAAACAAAGAAGTTGGGACGGTGAAGATATTAAAGAAACATGAATATGATGTACAAATCCACCTGTCTCAATAGGAAATTTTTACAGAAGAAGCCCACCCTCCTCCCTCAGCACAGTACACCAGGGTTGTCCAAGGAACAACCAAATGCAAAGTTAGAAAGTACAAGGAGGGAGACATGGTATGGATGTGGGATACCCAGAAAGGAGAGCCAATTAATGTAAAAGGAAGCACTCAATCATGGCTCGGACCCTTCAAAGTTGGAATGGGATCAATTAACGAATCATATTATCTATCCACTCTGGAGGGAAAAAGGTACCCATTACCCATCAACGGACACCTCCTCAAATCCCACCAAGGTGGGGGGACCTGATTTCACAGGTAAGTGCAGGTAAGTAGGAATTTTTCATGTATTATACCATTTGCAATTCATGTTAGTTTGCTTCCACATTTGCATTGTTGATTTTTTTATTTCATTATATATATATATATATATATATATATCTATGTATGCTTGGGTGGCATTACCACCCAATTTTTTTTACTGATGCATCTATCGAGTTTGAGCAGGTCTGCAAGTTATGCCAGAGATGCTGAGGTTCTCATGCGCTCTACGGTGAGCACATGTCCCTGAGTTGGAGCTAGATGTTATCGCTGATTTTTAGGGATAACCAAAAGATCATGTCTCGAGGCCCACAGGTCCTAGACATGGAGTATTTAGAGAAGGATTGACTTGAGCATGGCCCTGGACGACCCATGCTTTTCTTCTTCCATCAAATTTATCTTGTCAGCAGCAAAACATCCATCACCATCGACTTGGTCCTGTATTAGAAGAGGTTCTTGCTCCATGAGGTAATTGGTCTAGGTATCATGGTATGTGTCACTTTTGATCATTGAAACCTTTAAAAATATGCATCTGATTACATTTTACCTCTAACAACTGCTTGGATCTTACATTAACCCACTTGACCATGATTGGGGAGATTGACAGAGTGCCCTAGCAAGCCTATGCCCATAGGTTTTGGTTTTCCACCGAGGGATTTTTGAAAATCCATCATTCTCTCCCATCATAACACCACTATTTCACCTTGTGTCCCGTTCACTTATCCCATTCCCCTTGTCCGGGCATTGGGTTGACCTATTTTTATGATTGCACCTTATCTCGTGGGAAGAAGGGGCTAAAGGCCCAAAACGTAAAAGCAGCTGGTAAAAGACAAAAGCCTAGAAATAAGACCTTGAGATGCTTCACCCAGGGATCCCTAAGAAGGCAATAAAAATACTCTTAGTAAGAAACAAGAGGGACCCAGAAAATAACAAACAAGACCTAGTCAAGAGGATAGGGGGCCTCATCACGAGACAACCTATTAGGTTCATGGGTACCTAACAGTATGACATTTCCACCATCTGGTTACCACGCCAGGGCAGTGACCTTTGGTTGCATGGCCAAGGGAAAGG
>SNQJ01S0055169.1:58883-70479 GCA_010110895.2 Picea sitchensis
CCTTTGGTTGCATGGCCAAGGGAAAGGGGGTCTCATCACGAGCCAACCTTCGCATCTCTGTGAAAGTACTTGTAGGTAACAATGTCAACTATGGTCACCATGCCAAGGCAGTGTCCTCTGATTAGCCCTTGAATTAAAAAGAAAAAGAAGAAAAAATAAAATAAAAGAATAAAGGCAAGAATGGGCTTGGAAAAATTGCATCCATGATAGGTACAAACCACCTTCTACAAAGACACCCATAGATAACACTATGCATCCCTGGCTCTCACTTCACCCACATGTCTGGACATCCCCTAGCCACATCATCTCACTTACATGGCTTGGATGAAACTTTCCTGGAAACTTCTCTTTTCTTGTGGATACTATCCCAATAGGACATGCCTTTTTTTTCTTCCAGTCTTGTATTGTAAGTTTTTGTAATGTCTTTGAGCTATTGACCGATGTGTCAGGGTTTTATTGCATTTGTTTAATAATATTAATGATGAAATGTGATTAACATTTCTATGATCCCTGTGACTAATGAGCCCATGGAGGGCGTAGCTTTTGATGTGTAGGACCATGCGCGACGGAGAGGTACCATTTGGACCGGTACACATGGGGAGATGATCAGGTCAAACCTCCATGGGGCTGAAGAGCCCACCAAGTGGATGCTAAGACCCCATCAAGGGGTAGAAACATGATGTTGGTTGATCAGGGTTTTACACTGGAGAAGAAGAGGACGTTTCATCAGAAGCACTTTGGTAGAGACCGGGCTATGGGGATTGACCCAATTCCAGTGGAACGTTTTCCTTGGATGGCCCATGACGTCACCTAGGAACTCATGATGTCACCTTGATCATGTGACAATTTGAAAGGGAAGTTGGCACGTGTGGCATGATTGGGAGACCCAAAGAGGGCGAACGTTTTTCCCTTTGGTGCTGCATTTTCCCTAAAAGGAGCTAACGTCTCCCTCAGTGGGGCTTGATGTCTTACTTTTTCTCAGTTAGGGTTTTAAAGTAAACATTTAATGTAAAACAATATTACTTTTGATATCCTAGCCTTGTCGGCCATTTTATGACCTAAAAAGTAAATTAGGTCATTGATACACTATATATTGAAGAGTTTTAGAGTCATTTTATCAAAACACATCACTCACTCATTAGTGAGGTCTAATTTTAGTGCCCTACTTGGGTATTTTTTCTGGTTTAGTGAGGTGCACTTGTTGAAGGAAGGGATTTCTTGGCATTTAATGGTTTTTCTCTTGAAGGAAGGTGTTACAAATAGGGTTTGCATGGTTATTTCTTGATGAATTGTAAGTATTTTTCTGCAAAATTCTTGATTGAATGGTTGTAGTCTTATTTTCTTACATGTATTTATAAATTTTCTAAATCAAAACCCTAGGTGACAAGCACACAAGTAGGTCCTTGTCTCATGTCCCCTAAAAGATAAATTTTTAGCCATTGAAGAAGGAAGAAAGAGCCTAGCCATAGCTACACTCTCATTTCTTCTTCTCCCTGAGCTAGGTGTACTTTCCAGAAGTAAAGAAGGAGGAGACATCCCAGGCCTAGGTTATCTACACCTAGGGCCATTTTTCTTCTAGGGTTTAGTGATAGAGCCTTGCTGTAGCAACACTCTCCCTCACTACACTCTCTTGTCTTGATTTATCTTTCATGCTAGCCATTTTTTCCAAGTTAACCTAAGGAAGGAGGAGAGAGCACGAGGCCTTGCTTTAGCAACACTGGAGTGAGAGTCTCTCCCATAGGGATTTGATTCTAGGGCCCTGCCATAGAAGCACTTCACAAATTTTCCTTCTATTCCTTAGCCGTCCTCCTTCAACCCTTTCATCCTCTATTAAATTTACTCCATAAGCCCAAAGGAAATGATATTAGACCTCCAACGTTGAAGTGAAAGTGATAAAACAACTCTCAAACTCTTTTATAAATTGAAACCCTAAATAATTGCTAACCCTAAGTTGCTGACGTCACACTTGGATATTTCATCTTTATGCAACAATGTATTGTTTTAAGAGAAATTGAATGGTGATTTAGGCATTAATTGATGGTGTGTTGATTTGTTACATTGAATGCCATGCCATTTCAATATCTATTGAGGAAGTGATATTATTTTCATTGCTATATTGATAAACATTGACTTCGTCAATATTTATTTCCATAATTGCTTATTTAAACATCATATAATCTTATGAAGTACTAACCCATTGAATTATAGCTTGCATATATTGGTTTGCTATTGCTTTGTTCTGGGCAGGTGTTCTTCTTTGGGGCTTCATTTCATTATTGGCTATTTAACCGAGACTATTTGTTTTGGTGGTGACCTGATTATTATTATTTAACCAGACTATCTGTTTTGGTGACTTGTGAAGGGGGAACTTTATCTTTTTCCTTTTAAACTCTTGCCTCTTCAAAACTCCAGCTTACCAGGGACATCTCCCTTGGGCCTAACCTCCCTAAAGAGAAAGAACCTCCCCATCGTGGTGACATTGGGTGGGATAGGTTCTTGTTACACCAGTTTGACCTCCATCTTATAGCCATTTGACCTAGCTACAAACTGTGCGATAACACTTCTTATTCATAAGTCTTTCATACATTGTTCTTCATCACAACTTCTATTTCTTCTTGATTACTTCTAGTGGGTTCAAACCAAGCTGGTAGTCTCATGATTCTTGATATAATGACTGGTTGTTCTGGATTTTCTTTCTCTCTTGGAATCTTCATGTTCTTCCTCATGTTTCTCTTTAGCTCTTGGTTCCATGTATTTTTCTATAGATTCCATGCCCTGAAGTTTCCAAATTTCTTCCTTTCATCATAAGATCATGGATGTGGATGGAAAACCGATGATACTTTAAGGCTTATTTTTGAAGAAGACTTCTTCTAAAGTCAAACTGAACACGTGCTTCTTTTCATGGTTGCTACCATTGATGGGAACATGGATAGATACTTCATAATCTTCAATGGATCATATTATCTAGGATTATCTCCCTCCTAATCCTTACTTCATGCATGAATGTATGCTATTCTTTTGGAATTATATAATCAAATCCCTCCATATAAGAGAGTACATGTTTCTCTCTACATCCTTATTGCCTTCTGCAAAGTGTCACAAGTATTTTCCTTTTGATTGTTGACTTCTTTAGGTTTTTTCTTCTTCTAGGTTCCTTCAATTTTGATTCTTTTCTTAGAATTATCATGATATCAACCCTTATCTTGTTATTCTTCCATAGGTATTGTTTCTCTTTAATCATATTATCTTCTAAGAAATAGATATGCAATATATGTACAAAAACTATGTAAACATGGTATGTACAAGAACTATGAAGAATATTGTTACCATGTATTAGAAGAAGAAGTCTGTTTTATCCTTCTTGGTCTTCTTTGAAGGTTTCCTTTCTTCGACAACTGATACTTCATGTGTTTCCTTCATTTTCTTTAGCTTGGGACAATGATTCTTGTAGTGACCATATTTTCGACAGTTGAAGCATTGTATTTTTGACATATCTTTCTCTTGATTTGGATTCTTCCTTGAGACAAACTTCCTTTTATTCCTGAAATTCTTGAACCTTGTTGTGAAGGCTTAATCATCGTATTTCTTTTGGGGTTTCTCTTTTGCACTAATCCTTGATTCTTCTTGTGCAAAACAGGTCCAAGTTCTTCAAATGTAGGATACTCCTTCCTGATGTTCATGCCTATGGCGAATGCATCCCATGTGTTGGGAAGACCATTGAGTACTATATTTTCCAGTTCCTTCTCTGAAATGATCTCTTCAATGCTTGTAGTTGATGTCTTAACCATGACATCCTCACAAAGTATGATGTTATGCTGTCATCATCATTCATTTTCATGTCACAGAGCTCATTCTTTAGACTCATTACCTGTCTAATGTTTCTGACTGAGAAGAGGTTTGTTAGGGCATCATACATCTTCTTAGATGAGTCAATATGGGAGATGTATGGTATCAAGTGGTATTTTATAGAATCCACTATGATACTCATGGAATTGATGTCATTATCTTTGAATTTCTCCATAATTGCAACGTTCTGAGGTTCCTTCTCTTTTCCTTCTTCGAACTGTGGTTCCATGATCTTTCCTTTCATGATGTCCAACACTTTATTCTTGGAAAGAATGAGGTCAATCCTTGTCTTCCACGCTCGAAAGTTAGAAGCCCCTTCTAACTTGTTTTATGACTTCATAGAGTAAGTCATAAATGCATTGACTTGGTCAACCTTTGACTTTGACCAAAAACTCAAACTTGATGTCTTAGCTTGCTGATAATACTAGGAGGTGCATTAGGATAGGGCACATTAGGCTATCTAAAAATTAGGCCAATATATTCACTTAAGATGCCTCAATAAGAGGGTTAGGGTTTCGTTGCTGCAACAAAAACTAGCTGTAACCGCAACTGTAACTGAGCAAATCCTCCCAATCTATCTTCCAGCAGTTAGACTATCCGATGGTAGTGGTGGGCTCATAACCTATTAGAAAGTAATGGATGTGCTCATTTAACCATAGAAAATATAGCAATATTGTCACCCAACCATAGGCCGAAGACACCCCCGAGCACCTTAACCTTGATAGAGAATGATTCCGGAAGAAAACCAATAGCCAACCATGACTAATGCATAAATATAACCAATACTGATCAGAAAGTCCAACCATAGCTGACAAAAAGTCAGAGCCTAAATCAGGAAATCAGATTGCGACAACTGCTGACTGTAGCTTCTCCCTAGACTTGCACACTAGCCCAGTTACTACAGTTTGCACTTCTTCCCATCTGCAATTCTGAGTAGTGTGTACAAAATGAGGTTTGGCTACTTGTATTTATACTGTTTCTTGAGCTGTTTGGGCCGATTTCTCATTCTGGAGACTGAATACTTAATATTAGTTATTTCGTTGAGCCGACTTGTCTTCTAGGGTTATGTTCAACACTTTAGGGTTACTTCTTGCTTCCTAGAATATTCTATTCTTGTTAAGGTTACATGTGGAAGTAAATACCTCCTGTAGCTGCCATAATATCAACAACCCGTTCCAAATATTCTCTTGGAATATGCTGACACACTCAACTCCCATGTTCCCAATTATTGTTGTTGGTCCCTTTACCAAGTGGGGGATTGATTTTAATACATGCCACCCAGTTTTATCTAGGGGTAATCATTATATCATCATATAAGTATAGCACTTTACTAAGTGGGTCGAAGCTATGTCAACATTCAACAATGATAGAACGACTACACTTTTTGTTTTTAACCAGATTGTAGCCAGGTTCAGTATTTCGAAGGAGATTGTCACNGTAATCACTTCCAAAACAACATGATGTATGAATTAAAATCAAATATAGGGTTTAAGCAGGAACATTCGTCACCTTAATACCCACAAGCGAATGGTCAAGTGGAATCTATAAATAAGTCTCTCAAGACTATTCTTTAGCAAACGATCAATTCATCCAAGTCAAATTGGAATTTGATGTTGTACTTGACACTTTGGGATTATCAAACCTCAGTGAAGAATTCTACTAGTTTTTCTCCTTTCCAAATCATTTACGAGCTCAAGGTAGTATTTCCTATAGAATTCCAAATCCCTTCTCTTCATTTGGAAGTGGAACTACTTCTCGACACTACACCACTTGAGGAGAGTCTTTTATATCTCAAGAAACTCGATGAGAAGCATCAATATGTACAGCCTTGGCCAATGAGGCTCACAAACAATGTGTCAAGTGTCGGTATGATCAGTCTGTTTGCCCTCATATTTTCTCCTAAGGTGACCTTGTCCTAATCTACGCCCAAGATAAAGATCTCTTGGGGGAAGACAAGTTCAAACCCATGTGGTTCATACCATTCATTGCGAATAAGGTTTTAGAAAAGGGTGCCTATCAATTGGTTGATTTCAAGGTTAACTGTTTATCGGAGCCTAGAAATGGGCTCTACCTTAAGAAGTATTACGCTTACATCAGTCGCCTGAGCGTGACTTCTTGTACATATGTATAGTTTTATTTATAGAATCTTGTATTTTTTTTATGGACGTGTAGTTTATTGTGTTTCTTTTCACTGTGGAATATGTTAAGTGAATCATAGGTCTATGTTGGGTTTGCATACGGTGCTAACCAACATAGTTGGAGGATTTCTTTCGCAACTTGGGTGATCTTTACACCTTTTGGTTAGTTGTTGTCTTTTGGAGGTATTTGTCTAGGAAAATCAACCAATAATGTTATCGAGTATAATGCCGTAATAGAATTACTACGTGATGCCTTGTCACATGGTATTTCTCACCTCCGGGTTTATCTAGATGCTCAACTGGTCATGTCTCAGTTAAACGGGGTATATCATGTCTATGATCCCACCCTTCATCGATGATTCCTTAGGGTACATCTCTTAGAATTTTATTTTGATTATATTACTTATATTCATATTCCTAGGAGATATAATCAACTAACTGATACATTGGCTCATAGTGTGTTAGATTGGCATGTTTCTCACACATTAAAGTAAAAACACACACATACACAGACATGTAGATACATTTGTTTATCCATAAGAAAAAAAGATGTATATATAATAATGTGTCCAAAAAATAATGTCATGAGTACAAAGTGGGCCATAAAGCCTCAAATAGAGCCAATATACATCGCTCCACTCAAGCCGTCACTACATAGTATAAAAAGTTCCCTTGACACATGTATGGTCCAATAATAACTATGGTCTAGGCCTATTGGCCCTACTATAATGAACTGTGACATTATCAATACACCTAAACAACTAGACCCAAGTCTTGGGCACCCCTACAACATGTGGCTGCATAACTAGGGGAGGGTCCTCTATCTTTTCCATCGACACCGCATGAGTGAGAGATGTAAGGTTCCTCTCTACTCATTGTAATAATCTCTCAGCCTCTCCAGCTTGGGGTCCTCATGCAACTGCTGGTCCTCCTGCTGCTACCAGTCCGACATCTACTCTAGGATGATGCCTAGTCCTGGTGAAGTTAGTTATTCATACTAGTCCCACATATGTATATAACAGATCATTGATTCAGTACTTTGACATTACCATAAAAAGGATAATATTTAAAAATTTAAAAATCAAATAAATTTAAAATGTGTTTACCTATCTCTCCATGCTCCTTGCTAGGGGGCATGGGCATATCAGGATCCCTTAGGAAACCGATCCCTGTATAAGGATAGTCCTCGATCACTGGAATATGACGGGCCCACAAGTCAAAAAATTTATTGTCAAAGGCCTCCTAGACTTTACCCACACCCTGTCTAGGAAACAAAGATGCCCACCTACACAATGTCGAAAAGAAGGAAATATGGCCTCGTACTGTATCCATCGGGCTAAGGCTTGGCACTCTCTTGAAAAATAAAGCACACAATACAATCCCGAACCGGGAGTTCTTTTTCGTTCGTCTGCGACAATCAATTAGTTGTTTCTTCATGCATGTGAGCATTGTAGCAAAAATAGTGGCATCAAGACACTGAACTGGACAATGCATATGTGCACGAGATGCCTGGTGAAGTGCTGCAGATCCCGTGATCTGTCCAATCATAAAAATTACTATCCAAAGACTGAGGCTAGTGATATTATGTATCGACACCTAAGATCCTACTTTCTTATTACCAGCCTCACAATACATTCCAACATAGTCCTCTATGTTATATGGACCTAGAGGAAAGGTCCTTAAGTTGACTAGTTCCCCCCTCCTAGACAGGTTGTTCAAAAAGTAAATGTCCTGTGTCATCGGAGTCAATGATTGACCCTCTAACATGAAAGAATCTGCATATGGATGCCAATACTCTATCAAGTGGTTCAGTAATCTGGGTTATTCCCTCATGAATGGACACTGGAAAAAGTTCCACATACCACATTGTTTAAGCATGGAAATATCCCATGGATCCTCCTCTACCAAGAAATCTATTTCTTCATGTTCCCTTTCCCGCCATTGAACATACATCCCGTTGCAAGAAAATTGGTGAGGTTAGCCCCTTATTTTATATTTTTTTTGAAAGATAAAGTATGTATGCAGACTTCCTTTAAGACAATTGCATATGTACGCGGGATAAGTATTACTTTTCCCACATATGTACGTGTGCTGGGCATGGATAGCCCGCGTACATGCATTCCCAAACCTTCTACAAGGGCTCACACCTTATAAACAATAAATTAAGAAATAAATGATGGTTGAAAATGAAAAGAAAGATTGTTTGTACTTACTTGGTTCATGTATGAGGATTTTTCGTCCATCGTAGCTCCTTGAATTCGTGTTTTGAGGAAGAAGGTTTTTGACCTTTTTGGTTATTTTCCAAATTTTGATGGTTAAAATGATTTGTCCACCTCTATTTATAGAGTGTTTTGGCCCTTTTTGCCCCAATTTGGTCCTCTTTTTTCCTTTTCTTGGCCCAATGGCTATTTAAGTTCCTTTTTGAGAGATATTTGGGTCTTTCTAATGAACTTGTTCTTTTGGTTTGGTTTTTTCTCGAGATGGGTTACACTCATATCATCCTATGGTAAGAATCATTTTTCGACATTTTCATATAGGTTAGGTTCTCACCACCTTGTATTTTGCATATTTTTGATTTTTTTTCTTTTCCATAGGATCGATCCCACTGACATGCGACACAGAACCTTCTATGTTGGTTTAGAAGTGTCGTAATTAGGTGGTAAAACCTTCCTCTACTTGGATTCCCTAGGTATATCCTTTGCTACATTTTGGAATCCATGTTGTGAGTTTTATCCATAGGATTGGGAGTCCTTTTAGTCCCGCCATGACTATATACTGAAGCCCCATTCTTATTCATCTTTTCTGGCTCATATCGAAGAAAATCCCTATGAACATATTTTATTGTCTTTCAAGCTTGCTTAAACTTTGAAAGAAATATCTAACGAGAGACTATTTATTTCTTTTAGTCTCGTTTAGATCACTTAGGAAAAGAAGCCCTCCTGGAGTCTTCTTTAAGACCTTTTGAAACTCTCTAAAATTGAAAAGATTGTCGAGCGATCTCGTTTCCCTTCAAGCTCGCCAAACTAAAATTTGAAGGCACATCTGTCCAATAGTAGTTTACCTCTTTTTTGGTTCAGACAGTTAATTCATGAATAAGGGTATGCTCTAGGAGCTTTAGTTTATTACGAGAGTATTCTCAGGCACAATTTTAACCCCTTTTCGGGCCCAAGGGACTAAATTTTTGAAAAAGGGCCATTCTCCTAGGTTTTGGTTTATCTCTTTTTCAGGCCTTGGAGATTAACTACAAAAAAGGAACCCCCCCCCAGAGTCCATATTTAATCTCTTTTCATACTCCTTAAATATGAAAAGATCACCGAGTGACCTTGTTCCTTTCACACTCATTAATTGGTCCAGAAAGAACATCTATTTGGCATAAGTTTAACCCTTTTTCTGACCAATAGTTTATCCAAGAAAAAGGTACACCTTGAGAGACATGTCTCATTGGGAGAGTTATCCTAAGTTATATGTTATACTTTTTCGGGCTAAGGAGACTAAAATTAGAAAAAGGTCATAAGTTCATAGTTAAGATCTTTTTAGACTCCTTAAAATTGAAAAGATGGTCGAGTGATCTTGTCTCTGTCACACTCGTTAAAATGATTTTGAAGAGGCATCCTTTCGGTATAAGTTTAACCTTTTTTCGAACTGACTGGACTAGTTACGAAAAAGGAACTCTTTGGAGTCTTCTTTTAGTGTTTTTTAAACTCTCTAAATGTGAAAAAACACTGAGCTTACCTTCTATGGGCTCATAAAAATCAACATGGAAGGAGTCTTGTTGTGTCATACCTAATTGCATCGCATGTCTCATCCTTGCATCTTTGGCCTAATGCCAACTTCATCTTTCTATTAAATGAACCTTCAATGCATTCCTTAAATGCAATATTTGCAACACTTTTTCCCTTGTGATCTAACACCTTGACCCATGGAGGAATTTTCCCAAGTGTCTTTATATTGCACATGTCTCCTTGCATGGAGCATCAGTATGTTCTATGTTCTTAGAACTAGTTTACTTGCCCACGACACTCATTCCTCCTTTGTAACATAGCATTGTTTTATTCTTTTTCAATCTCATTAAAAATTTTAAAAAGAAAAAAAAATCAAATATTCCAAAAAGAGGGGACGGAATACACATTCTCTTTTATAGGCAACAAGATAGTCTCCCTTGGAATATATTTCTCCCTAACTCTAATTTTTTTTTTCCAAATTTACTGAAGTGAAATTGAAAAACCACCAATGTCATACAAGAGATAAACATATCCTTTTCAAATACCACTATAGGGTATGATGAGATATATTCACGCAAAATACCCTTATTACTACACCAAGACCTGATTTCCTTGCCATATTCATTCTTAGATCAAAATAATTTTATTATCTTTTTTATGCTCTTTGTATGTGTTTCCATGTCTGTGATCCTTAAATTTTGTTTTTGAGGGTTTTGGTAGATGAGTGCCATTGATGGGAATGATGTAGTAATTTTTTATTTATTGAATGCTTCAAGGATCAAGATTGGATCCTTTAGATTACTTCAAAGGTTGTTTACCTTCACATTGAAGGGTTTTACCTTGTGGATATTTAGCCTTCAAATGAAAACAATAAAACTTTACAAGGGAAAAATATGTAAAACAAATTTCATATCATAGTTAGCTTGATTTGTTTTCACTCTTTTATAAAAGAAGAGACTTACTTTTAATCTTGCAGTAGAAAACTTAGCCTCTAAATATCTTGTAATTCAATTGATTCCTTATGTTATGTAAAGTACAAGTAGCTTCAAAAGTCCACCTTCACCATCGCTAATGAGAGGATAAGAAGGTAAAATTTATGTTAGCTCAAGAAATTGAGAAAGAAAGTTTGTCCTTAGTGTTGAAGGAAAATCTCCTTGTGGACAGGTAGACCTCCTCTTGAGAGCTAGAATCTTAACTCTTAAGACAAAAGATGCTTATCATGGACACTGACTTCCTTTTAGGTCTAGATAAACTAATGTGTGAGGAGGAAGGATAAAAGAGTACCTTTTACCGGTGTTTGTCCCTGCACGGTCCAAGTTGAGCTCCAATCTTGAACTCCTTGATGAGCCCTGTAGACAAACAAAAGTACAAACAACTTCCTACTTTATTGAGATTAGCTCGAAATAGACCTATCTATTAGAGACAAATTCATGTGAGATCAAACAAAGAATTGAAAGAAATAGGCCAAGCATATTATATTCACAAGAACAACAATGAAGAAAACTTACAACCATAGATGTGAGTGTAGCAACTTCATCAAGTTCCCCTCGTCCAACCCTTGGTTAAACAATCTACATGTAGAATGTTAATGCTCCAAATGACATACCACTCATGAGATCATAAGTTTGGTATAATTCTCAATCTCCCTTTCCCCTCCTCCATGAAAACCCCTCATTATATAGGATTTGGAGGTTTAACCACCATGGAGAAGATCTCTCATCGGATCTACTAAGAAAGGGATCTCTAAGATATTTGGGGAGAAAATATCTCTTAAGGATTTTGGGGAGGAAATATCTCTCAAGAATTTTAAGGAGGAAATATTTCAACCATCCATGAGATCCTCCACCTTCCCTAAAAAATAGGAAACCAAATGTGAGGTGGATCCTCACA
>SNQJ01S0055169.1:91394-127748 GCA_010110895.2 Picea sitchensis
GGGCTAGAGAGTGAGAGAGTGATAGCGTAACAGTATGGGGGGTGTATGTCATGTTCTATGTCAAGATCTAGGTCATCATATAACTCTAGATATAGCTCTATGTCATGTTCTAGGTCATGGTCTACGTCAAGCTCTAGGTCATCATATAAATCTAGCTCTATCTCTATGTCATGGTCTAGGTCTATATCATGGTCACCATCATGGTCATTGTATAGGTCTAGGTCATGCTCCAAGTCTTTCCATGTCTAGGTCTTGTTATGTCTAGGTTTATGTCTAGGTATTGACATGTCTACGTCAAGTCCATTTCTTTCCTTCCGATGTTATTAGATTTTTATTAATACGGTTTATACATCTCATTGAGAAATGCTTTTCGTACAAGAAACCCTAAATTATAGGGTGTGGCAACTTGAATACATACTACAATTCTAAAATCAAACTTCTAAATGTTATCTCAATTCTCAATAAACAATGTTTGCTCACATGACTTCAAAGAAGATTACTCTACAATGATTTCTAACCCAATGTCTATAAACTCAGAATGTATTTTGTAAAATCCTTGAAGAATAGCCAAAATTAGTAAGTTAGAAAAAAGCATATTTACTCTTAACAAGAAAAACTTGTCTGGTTTCATATAAAAGCCTAATCAGTTCATTTTTACCATTATTTCTCCTTTTTGCATATTTTAAACCACATCTCAACAATATTGATATTTTGCATCTTAAGGCCATGGATTTATTTCATGTCAATGGAAATTTATGTTTTTTAATAAAAAATGTGAAAATGCATCCTCCACTGATGTTGTATAAGCATCCAATGTTTCTAGAATACCTTCTTAAACATCACATTTTCTTACTAGTTGAGCCATTTCACCCATAATAATATTGGAATAGATGTTCTTGCAGTCTTTCATGTTAGTCTTCATGGAAGGATTATTTGCTTCTTCTATACCCTATCCATCAACCATTAAAATTGTAATTTATATTAACTTTAAATGTTACTCATTTACCATATATGGTATTTTAAATGAAAGGTTGCCCAAGATTCTAAAAAAGTGAAGTTTTATGGATCTTATTGAAAGAGAATAATAATATTCTATCCCATTAGAGAAGAATAATATTGTAGCAGACCTCTGCACTCTAAGAGTTACATGAAGATAGTGTTCAAATTTATATAACAAAAATGTTATGTAGATTTCATTTGAATAGTTTGTTGAGATTATGTAACCACCCCCTGCAATTAACATCAAAGTAGGGTTAAATTTCTAGAACTCATCATTTAAAGAATGAATAGAAGGTTTGAAAATAAAATTTTTAGTCTAGGTCAATGAAAGCACTTCAAAATTCAAATTTAAATCTACACAAGAAATAATAAACTTTCATTAATAAATACAAACAAATAAATATGATGATGAAGTTAATGAAAGACTAGAGCCTTATCTTATTATATCTAATTTCAAAACTTCTTTTCACAAAATATTTCTCATCACTCTGACACCTTGCGAATATTTCTCCCATGCTATGCATTCAGTCTTTCTCATCACTTTGCACCTTGCAGATATTTCTCCTACAAGAAACCTTAAATTCTACTCATGTCAATCTGAATACATACTACCTGTAATTAGAGAATGGATCACATTGTTAAAATATTGATTCATATCTATTCAAATCACAATTTGCAAGGGCCAACCAAGTTTTAATTTATCTGATGATGCAATGCAAATAAAATAGATGAGGATAATCTCTTTTTGCAGCTTATAACCCTAGTTTGAAAGGGCCAACCAAGTTTGAATTTATCTAAATATGCATGCAAATAAAATAGAAGAGTGTAATATCTCTTTGAGTAGATTATATTAATATATTAAATGAACTGGGTTTTCCTGAGTGATTCCATAATAAAAAATTCTTGACCTTCACAATGTTGAGTATTATTATTGTAAATTTGCCTCATAGCCATTCTCTGCAAACTTGATACTAAAAGAAAACTTGTAGCCATTACTTAGACAAACTCAGACCACCAAAATGATTGTGCAACTCGCCATACAATTGTATTTGGTCCTAGACTTGTCACATCAACACCATCCTTTCCTGTAAGTACAATGATAAAATCAAACTTAAAAATGTTATCTCAATTATCAACAAACAATGTTTTCTTATGTGACTTCGGTTACCCTACAATGGTTGCTAACCCAATGATTGCTAACCAACCCCATGCATTTAGAATCAAAGTAAGGTCTAATTTTCGAGAAATCATCATTTAAAGAATCAATAAAAGGTTTGAAAATCAAAATTTAGGACAATCAAAGCACTTTAAAATTCAAATTTAAATTTAAACAAGAAATAAATAAACTTTCATTACTCAATACAAACAAATAAATACGATGATGAAGTTAATGCAAGCCTAGAGCCTCATATGATTATATCTAATTTGAAAATTTATTTTGACAAAATCTTTATCATCACTTTGGCACCTTTCAGAGATTTCTCCCATGCTATGCATTCATTCTTTCTTATCACTTTGGCACCTTGTAGAGATTTCTCCCATGTTATGAATTTAAGTCTTTCCTTGGACCATATCTTTCAATCATTAGAAATGAGCATGAGAAAATCTTTGTTTTAAGTTTCCTTGAGCATGAAAGAGTAAGAATAGAGTAAGACTAAGCATGTTTACTTAGAACAAAATCACACCATGAGGATATGAAACTATATTAATAGCCTGTAATTGTTGACACCACATATATAACAAACACAATCCAGAGAGGGACCACAAGGCTTCATCATTAATCTTACCAGTTGTAAGTACTAATGGTAAATTTGGATCCACAACTATTATTTTATACCATTTTTCACATTTCATTGATAGAAACCATTCAAATTCCAGTGGAAATATGTCATCTCTTCATTTTTTGAAGAAATTTAATTGATTTATTAGATTTGTATAATAGGGTTTATACATCTCATCTCTAGAAATGCTTGTCCTACAAGAAACACTAAATTGTACGTGTGTCAACTTGGATACATAATACTTGTAACTAGAGAAGGGATCACATTGTTAAAATATCGAATCCTATTTATTCAAAACACAGTTTGCAAGGGTCAACCAAGTTTGAATTTAATTGACCATGCACTGCAAATAAAATAGAAGAGGATAATCTCTCTTTGCAACTTATATCCCTAGTTTGCTAAGGCCAACCAAGTTTGAATTTATCTGATGATGCACTACNCCCAAGTTGCAATAAAAGCAAACTTTCATAGATTATATTGCTATATTAAATGGACTGGGTTTTCCTGAGTGATTCCACAATAAACATTTCTTGACCTTCACTGTGCTGAGTATTACTATGCTTGTGAATTTCCCTCATAACCATTCTCTGCAAACATGATACTAAAATCAAACTCATAGACATTAATTGGAAAAACTGCAACCACCAAAATGATTGTGCAACTTGCCATACAACTGTAATTGGTAGAATACTTGTCACATCAATATGATCATTTCCTGTAAGTACAATGTTAAAATCAAACTTAAAAATGTTATCTCGATTCTCAATAAACAATGTTTTCTCACGTAACTTCAGATGAGATTACCCAACAATGATTGCTAACTCAATTTGTGTAAACTTAGAATGTAATCTTACTTTCAACAATTATGTATTTTGTAAAATCCTCTAGGAATAGTCCAAATTAGTAAGTTGAAAAAAAACATATTTACTCTTAACCCGCGAGTAGTCAAGGATCATTTACTAGTTAATGGATTTTACTGAATGACTTACAGGAAAAACTAGTCCGGTTTCATAAAAAAGCCCAGTGAAGAGCCAATTTGGTTCATTTTTACCATTGTTTCTCCTTTTTGCATATTTTAAACCACATCTCAACAAGATTGAAATTCTGCATCTTAAGTCCATGGATTTATTTCATGTCAATGAGAATTTACTTTTTTCATTAAAAAAATGTGTATTTTTATATTTTCATACTTTCCCAGTTTTTGAAGAGTTTTCTCGAGTCAAAACAAAGAGATTGACTGTCACAATGAGATCAACACATTTAGGAGTGTCAACAGTGGCTTGGTTATACAATAAAACAAAAATATCCATGAGGATAAACAAATGCGAAAACTTGAAAATGTTTCTTGGTATGAGGATTCATGTCTTGAGAGTTTTATCTAAAGCATAATTGGATCCACAAAGTATTAGCTAGTAGATACAAAGCATAGTCAAATGAATTGTCAGAAAACATTTGCAAAAATAGGAATTTTTAGTAATATGCAGTGACTAACATGAAGATATATTTGCAGGCTAGCAACTTTATTCCATGGTTTGTTGTGTATCATCGTTGGTTCTCATTGAATTGTATGTCTTACTGCTTCATCATAAACACCTGGAAACGATTCTCTCTTTCCTTAAAAAAAAATATGATGACTTGTTCTGTCGGTCATTGGCCTTTTATTGTTGTCCATGTTAAATACAATGTAACCTCAACAAGCTGACTATACACTGCCAGCTGTAATTTCTATTCTTGTTTTTCTTGAGCCTATTTAGCTCAGCTATTTCCCTTTTCATATTACTTCTTCATGTACTCGTTTTGTACTCTTCTTCTTATATTCTAATATACTGTTTTTTGTTCTATTCTTTCTCTCTGCATTTCTTGCTTCACAATTTATCATGGTATTAAAGCTACAGTAGTAAGCCTCTTCACACAAAGATTGGAGAGCAACACGATCCTCAAATAGCGCAGAGCTTACACAGATCTTGAGAACACGCGACACAGACTTTTTCACAAGGATTGGAGAGTTGTTCATCATATGCTCAAAAGATCAGCGTAGGAAGATCATGCGAGGAAGAAGAGCACTATACACTCAAAAGATTGAGGAAGTGAAGACTGAAGATGGAGAAACAGTAAAGATTCTTGCAAAATTTTCAAATTCGTAAAAGATTCACGAAGAAGAGCTGCAGGACACATGAACATTTGAAGAACTCAAAGAATTCGTTCAAATTTGTTAAAGATTCCTGCAGAAGGCATAATCGTTTAAAGATTTATGGGAATTCTCTCAAATCCGTCAAAGATTGCAGCAGACAACACTAAGCTTCAAAGAACTCATGAAATTCTTTCAAATCTTTGAAAGAATCACAGATTTTTCTTCCGCAGGACAAAATTCCTTCAAATGCAACAAAGATTGCGTCTAAGGAGAAAAGAACAACCGTCACAGCAGTAAGATCCATCCTCCAAACAGATCTGAAGTGGAAATCCAATTCAGAAGGGATGAGGAGAGCGCGGAAAAGGCGAAATAATTTCAGCCATTAGATCTTGTGCAGAGGACCGAAAGCCGTTGGATCCATCAGAAAGTGCACAAGGTTTAGTCCTCTGGAGAGCACAGGAGAAATTTCGACTTGCGAAGTCATGAAAGAATCTGGACCATCCATCTCAAAGGATAGGTGGCAGTAGATCCAAGCGCCATCTCATTTCGACATTTCAGAGTTTGTGGTTTGGAAAAATCTATGACAAGAGTTCTAAACTCACGAAATAACGAGTTGCAAAATCTCGAGAGGATCTGGACCGTCAGATCACAGGAAGATCTGGACTGTTGAAGAGTCCAAAGGGAAGTTTCGACATTTCAGATTTCATGAACTTAGAGGTTCGCAGAGTGAGAGCCCAAGAGTTGGGTGTCCCA
Source organism: Picea sitchensis (assembly GCA_010110895.2). Taxonomy (NCBI): domain Eukaryota; kingdom Viridiplantae; phylum Streptophyta; class Pinopsida; order Pinales; family Pinaceae; genus Picea; species Picea sitchensis. The sequence goes on from SNQJ01S0055169.1 coordinate 97,059, forward strand.
ACTCACAAAGTCACGAAGTTGCGAAATCATGAGGAGTAAGGAGAGCCGTTGGATCCAGAGAATGGGAGGACTGTTGGATCAGGAACCCCATCGCATATTGCATATTTGGAGGTTCGAAGGTTGAAGGGATCTTTTTTCAACTGTAGAAGTCATGAACTGCTGAGAGATGAGGCACGAGGGAACATGTGGCAGAGCCATAAGGTGGGGCCCGCGTGATAGATAGCCTGACACGTGTCATCTAGAAAAAGGAGTCAACACTCCATTGATTTCTCGCATCTCCAGGGTTCGTGGGATAAGAGCGTGAAGGATCGATGCTTCAACCTGCGAGGTTGCGAATAGCGAAAAGCATCAAGGGAGGAGTCAACCCAGCGTTGACTTATCGCATCTCGGGAGATCGCAACAGGAGGGCACGAGAGTTCAACCCAATCGCTATTCTCCAAATCACGAAAAGCCGATAGCACTTTAACATTTAGGAGTGTGGTCACATTGCACGGAGACTAAGGGCCAATCCAAGGCCGTTAAGCTCTATTCGATGTTTTGACGATCGAAAGTTGGAGAGACAAGAGGTCAGAGGACTTGTATAATGAAGTCCCGAAGATAGAATTGCGAAGTCGAAACTCACGAAATCTTGAATCGTAGAGTTCCGAAGCCACTACAAATTACACGTAGGAGACAGGTAAGTAAGACTTTTTTTTCTGTTTTGTTAAATTCTTTAAAGATGGCATCGTCTAGCAATTTAGGACCAACTCAAGGTCCAATTCTTCTTAGAAAGAACTATGAGTTCTGGTCTCTTCGGATGAGATTGTTCTTGCAAGCACAAGAGTGCTGGGATCGAGTGGATCATGGATATGTGGAACTAGATCCAGCAGACTTGTCCGCCATGACTAATCAGCAGAAAATTGCTCAGGCAACTTAGAGAAACAGAGAAAATAAAGCTAGATTTTGGATTCAAAATTCTGTGGATGACTCGATTTTTTTCAAAAATCACAGGCGGTGGTACTTCAAAACAGGCCTGGGACATCCTTAAATCTTCCTATCAAGGAAATGACAGGGTCAAAACAGTCAAAATGCAAACCTTGAGGACACAATTCGAGACTTTAAGAATGACATAGTCTGAAAATGTGGATCAGTTCATGACCAACGTCATGGGAATCGTGAACCAGATCAGATTGACTGGTGAAACCATCACTGGTCAACGAATTCTTAAGAAAATCCTCAGAATTTTACCAAAGAAATTTGAAACGGTTGTAACAACAATCCTTGAATCCAAGGATCTATCATGTTTTTCAATAGATGAACTAATTGGTTCTCTGGTGACACATGATACTAGACTGCATCTCAGAGATGAGTCAATCGCCAATGCTTTCAAAACACAATTCTCCTTCAGCAGAGGGAAAGGCAGAGGGCAAGGCAGAGATCACCAAGGAAGAGGGAGCAGTCACAAAAATCCTCATTCCAGTGGAGGACACAGACAACAACAACCCAATCAACACTTCCAAGCACTCAGACAACAAGATCATAATCATAATTTCTAGCCTCAAAGAGGCAGAGGGAGACGATCAAATGACAAAACAAGCATACAATGCTATTACTGCAAAAAGTATGGGCACTATGAATCTGAATGCAGGAAGAAGAAAGTAGATCAACTCTCAGGCATAGCACATGTGTCAAATCATAAGAGAGAAACCTCAGGAGGTATGTTTCTCTCATGTCACAAGACTGAAGAACAACCTAAAGATATCTGGTTGCTGGACAGTGGATGCAACAATCACATGATAGGTAACAAAGATTTACTTTCATGCATTGATTATTCACTCTCATTTGATATTACACTTGGAATTGATTCTTTAGTCAAAGTTCAAGGAAAAGGAACTGCTCCTATTCTTACTGAACATAATGTAAAGAAAGTCATAAACAATGTCTATGATGTTCCAGATCTTAAACATAATTTGCTAAGTGTAGGGTAGCTCATTGAACATGGCTATAAGGTACTTTTTGAGGGAGCATCTTGCAAAATATATGACAAAAAACCCAGCAGAAAATTGATTTCTAAAATCCATATGACTCTGAATAGGATGTTTCCCCTTACCCTCAAAACTGCAAATCTGATTCAACCATATGCACAAAGTGCATCAACCCTGAATGAAACAATGGTTTGGCATACAAGATTTGGACATCTACCATTTCAGAGTCTAAGTCTTCTTCAGAAGAATTCCATGGTCAAAGGTCTTCCTATCTTTAAAGAGCAAATTCCCCCATGTGAGTCTTGCATACTTGGAAAACATAAGAGAACTAGTTTTCCATAGTCATCAAATCAAGACAAACAACATCTCGAACTAGTACACACTGACCTATGTGGACCAATGCAAACATAGTCAATAGGCGGTAACTTTTACTTTCTAACATTTATTGATGATTTTAGCAGGAAAATCTGGATCTACTTTCTTAGACACAAGTCTGAAACTTTTGCAAAATTCAAAGAATTCAAGGTAGAAGCTGAAAAACAGAGTGGCAAATATATAAAAACACTCAGGTTTGATGGAGGAGGAGAATACAACTCCAATGAATTTGCAAATTTCTGCAAATCACAAGGCATTATCATGCAAACAACAACCAGGTATACTCCACAACAGAATGGAGTGGCTGAAAAAAAAATTAGACAATAATGAATATGGCAAGAACACTTCTCAAAGAGAAAAGTTTGTCAAATATTTTTTGGGCTGAAGCAGTAGCATGCTCAGTTTATCTCTTGAATAGATATCCAACCACAATTCTAAAGATGAAAGTCCCTCAAGAAGCATGGAGTGGGACAAAGCTAAATGTTGCACATCTAAGGACATTCAGATGCATAGCATATGCTCACATACCTTCCGAATTAAGGAAGAAACTTGATGACAGAAGTGAGAAATGTATTTTCACTGGATATAGTGAAACATCTAAAGCTTACAGGATTTACAATCCAATCTCCAAGAAACTAATTCTCAACAGAGATGTAAAATTTCTGGAAAATCAATTCTGGAATGATTAAGAAAATCAACAAATGGACAGTCAAAATCCATTGCTGCCAAGTTCTGAAAATGCAGAAAATTCAGGACAGCAAGTACCTCAAACTATTCTTCCAAGATTGCAAGTACAAAGACAACTTGAAAACTCGCAAGATAACTCAACTTCCAGCAGAGACTCATTCTATGAACCTCAAAATTAAAGAACTCGAAGTTTGAGAGAAATCCATCAGCAGTTGTGGTTAACGGATGACTTTGAACACCACAACCTTTTTTTCTTCAACTTGTGTCATGTCAACCTACATCTTTTTAAGGAAGCTGACTAAGGAGCCACATTAGGTTCAAACCATGAACCAAGAAATTGACTCCATTAGGAAGAACAAGACATGGGATCTTGATTTGCCAAGACACAAAAAAAAGTATTGGTGTCAAGTGGGTTCTAAAACTAAACTCAATGAAAAGGAAGATTGAAAAACACAGGCAAGACTTGTTGCCAAAGTTTTCTCACAATAACCCGGTACTAATTATGGTGAAACTTTTTCTCGAGTAGCAAGACTAGACACTATAGGGACTCTATTGGCTAATTATGGTGAAACTTTTTCTCCAGTAGCAAGACTAGACACTGTAAGGACTCTATTGGCCATAGCAGCCCAACACAAATGGAAAGTATACCAGATGGATGTCAAGTCAGCATTCCTAAATGGTTTTTTAGAAGAAGAAGTTTATGTCGATCAGCAACCGGGATTTGAATTCCAAGAATAGCCAACCAAAGTATATTCGTTGAAGAAAGCCTTGTATGGATTAAAGCAAGCTCCAAGAGCTTGGTACAGTAGAATTGACACTTACCTGATCAAAAGTGGTTTCAGCAGAAGCGAAAATGAGCCAACTCTTTACACCAAAACAGATCAGCACGGTAAAATTCTAATTGTATGTTTATATGTTGATGACATGATCTATACTGGAAATCTTGAGTTAAACAGTTTTAAACATGCCATGCAATCTGAGTTTGAGATGACAGATCTTGGCGTCATGAAATAATTTTTAGGGATTGAGGTTGATCAATCAACCAAAGGCATCTTTGTATGTCAGAAAAAGTATGCAGAAGACATCATCAAAAGATTTTGCATGGAAGAATGCAATCCAGCAGAAACCCCTATACCCCTAGGCACAAAATTGAGCAAGAAAGATGAAGGCCCTACAATGGACTCTACCCTGTACAATAGTTTAGTAGGAAATTTGTTGTATCTTACAACAACTAGGCCTGACATTATGTACGCAGCCAGCCTTGTTTCTAGATTCATGGAATCCCCCAAAGTTTCTCATTGGAAAATGGCGAAACAAATTCTGAGATATGTTGCAGAAAATCTCAATTTTGGCTTATGGTACACTAAATATGATAGTAATCAACTTTATAGTTACACAGACAATGATTTTGCAGGCAACCTAGATGACAGGAAAAGCACATCTGGACATGTTTTTCACCTGGGCACGAACCTGATCTCATGGGCATCAAAGAAGGAACCAATTGTATCAATATATTTTGCAGAGGCAAAGTATGTTGTTGCTACCTCAACTTCTTGTCAAGCTGTGTGGTTGAGAAGAATATTGAAAGATATGTCACATACATAAAATGATCCAACTCCTATTTTCTGTGACAATACTTCAACAATTGCTTTATCTAAAAATCATGTATTTTACAATAAAAGAAAACACATTGACACTCGTTTTCATTTCATATGTGAGCTAGTCAATAATGGTGATATTGCACTACAATTCTATGGTTCTCGAGATCAGCTTGCTGATATCTTTACAAATCCACTAGGAAAATTGGTTTTTGATTTTCAAAGACAACACTTAGGCATAATCAGTGTTGATGTTTGTAACTGTTGAGTTTAAGAGGGAGTGTTAAATATAATGTAACCTCAACAGGCTGACTGTACACTGCCAGCTGTCCTAGCCAACTGTACTTTCTATTCTTGTTTTGCTTGAGCCTATTTAGCCCAGCTATTTCCCTTTGCATAGTACTTCTTCATGAACTTCTTCATGTACTCGTTTTGTACTCTTCTTCTTATATTCTAATATACTGTTTTCTATTCTATTCTTTCTCTCTGCATTTCTTGCTTCACAATTTATCAGTCCATCCAGTTTGTATTGTCCCACATTGTCTCCAATACTCTTATAGGAATGTCGATAGAAATTCCCAGAATAAACGATTGTACCACTCAACACATAAAATGATAACAATGGCACAATCTGAGAATGCAAAGAGAGTAGAAATATATGATTCGTGTTTGAAGTTGTGGACTACAATGAGACACCTACCACATAATTTATGGTTATTTCGGGTGAGTATTGTTATTTTTGAGGATTTCTTGTAATTTCTTTCACGCACATCATCATAGATTTCAACGTCCAAAACAAGACATCCATTTTCATGTCGTTGTCGTTAGAGGATGTGCGTAATAGGAATGATGTCATTTTCTCTTCTATGGGAGATTGAGAAGCCTTAGTTGGGTTCAAATTACTCAGAGTTCAGATAAATCACAAAGAAAAATGAAAAATGAGTGCATGATTTTGCTTAGTACAGAGGAAAAACCCTTTTTTTTCCCTCAATCAAGATTTTTAGCCACATGAAGCATCTATGAGCTACTACTAGTGAATGAAAGTCATGGGGATTTCACCTTGTTGACCAATATCCTATCACATTCATTTAAGTTTACAATTGTCAAAAATAGAGTCAACATATTGTAGGTATTAGGGGGTTGTGAGCTACTTGGGGTTTCAAAATAATTTATTCAAAATCCTTTGGGTAGGCTATGTCATATCATCTAAGAATGAAGAATTATTGCTACCAATTGCTAATGTTTTCAAGAATGAAACTATATGAGAATATTTCTATAGTAACACAACTACCAACATTTAAAACTCAAACAAGGTGATATATATAATTTGAGAAAATCCTATATCTAATTGGTAGTTATCTACAACAATAAGAATTTTTTTTGACACCTATAGCAGTTAAGTTTCACCTTGAATAATACCTACAACATATTATAATTGTAAAACTCATAAATATACATTAGCATTTAAGAGGTGTAATTTTGTCTTATTGTAAGGTCTCGTCAACAATAAATAAGGGTACCTTAATTAGTTCAAATTGGCAAAAAATTATTTGCAAGAAGAAGCCCTAAAATCCATTTCAAACCTTTTTGTACTATTGGCATTTCATCTTTTCCATGTAGCATAATAGAAAGGTTAATGGACTGACATAAATGTATAGATGGAAATGTGGATGGGGCTGAACTATGGTAGCACACACTAGGGCCAACCCATATATTTTTTGTCATTTTGGTGGTTAATAAAAAGGGAATACTCATATAAATACATCATTTAGTCTACCAAAATATATATAGATTAGGATCGAGAAAGTGATTCTGGCATCAAATTCACCCTCAAAAGGGGCTATTCTGAATATCGTAATCACACAAATATATAAAATATTGTATGTTTCTACATGTTGTTAGGCTTTCCCATCTTGAAAAATATGCATGGTATTCATAGTTATTACTCTAGTCTGTACTATAAGATGAATTGAAACTATGTTGTAGATGATAATAGTGATGAAAACACTTCAGATTTACCTCAAATATGAAGCATGGTGTGGCTCTGTTATGTTGTTTCTTCAGTTCTATTTCTAGTATTAGGTGTTGTTGTTATGAACATATTTAAGAGGTACTCCATATTCTCTTGAGATAGATTGTTCTTATAAGCTAGAGTATACACCTATGGATGAGTTATTCTAGATTTGATCACCCATGAAAATGATTGTATAAAGGGAACATGTGTGAGAGTAAGCTACTAGTAATTAGGGTGCATTCACTACCATTTGATAGCATCAAGACATACTTTTAAAATGTGTTCTTAACACATGGGGGATTCAAACCTAAAAATGCGTTCCAATAGGTTATTGGTACATTCAAAAGGCATCTACACAAATATAAATAAAATTGAGACTAAAATATCTATGTCTCCATAATTGTGCTTTAAAAGTGAGTAGACTTGACATAGAAGCATATATTTGGGTTTCTATATTTTTTCAATGTGATTTGCATATTTCAGTGTTGACGGATTAGCTACAGAAATAAGACAATAGCTAGTAGTCGTATCATCCCAATGAGCCAGATCTATGATTACCCTTCTCTGTGTTCTTTCCCTCCATATCTGGAGGTGTATCTCCAACAAGTTTGAAAAATGTACCTCATCTCTTTAGAGACTTTGCGAATCATATACAAAATTATTTTCCCTTGATCAAGAATCCTTCCTGAAGAAATATGTTTGGTCTATGGTATGATTGAATAAAGTATATTTCTCCATTAATTAAGCAAAATTGGAGGAAGACCCTCGTTGACATGGTAAAAATAGCACAAGATGAGGAATGGCCAACATTGAGGGTTAAAAACGACAGAGAGTTCTAGTTTTAAGCCCCTATTGCACATGTTTCTAGAAGGAATCTCCTAGATAATTATGATATTTTTTAATCCAACTTTGATCCTAGTGAGGTGCTATCCTTCGGGTACTTTGATGGAATTTTTTGAGAAATATTAGTGACTACAAAACCACTGGTGCAAAGAATTCTAATAGAACTTAAAATAATAATATATTTTAATATTTTGATAGCTAGGGTATGTATGGAATCCTTTACATTCCAAAGTATACTGTTGTTGATGTTTTGGTTCTAGACTTCCCAAGATAAACCTCAATCAATGTTCTTTCTACTGTAAAATGCATTGGCCCTTAGGTCATTTCTTCTACATGATGGAAAATTACTTGATGACTACAACACAAGTTTTGTTCTACCATGATAGAAGATCCATTGTAGCTAAAGGATAACCCTTGATATCACCCTTCTCATTCAGTATCTCAACATACTAACAAGAAGCAATTAGTGGGGTAATTTATTCAACATATTTATGTCATTTCAAAACAATCTAGTCACTGTGAATACTCAACATATTGTAGAATTTATTGTCAACTCAACCAATCTGCAAACCTATGAAATGGAAATCAATGAGAGCACATAATTAGCAATGAATGTCCATAATAACAAATCTTGACGATGAGTTTCTTCTAAAAAATGGGATACACGATTTACAATTTTCTATCCCTCTCTTATTAGGTATTTGATACTACAGGAAAATATTTTTGTGATTCTAGTAGAGATTGTGTTTATATCTTTGACATTTTTGTTAATTACTATTGTAGGTTAATAATAACTTTGATGATGGATGAATGTAATGGCCCCGCCATTATGACAACAAAGCGACATAGAACATGTAATTTTTTTTTTCTTTTAAAGTTGTGTTAGGAAATATGCATCACAATTTTATACGAGTCATGATCCATTCCCCTCCTCTTTCATTTCTTTTAAGATTTATCTTAGTGACTAGTTTCCAAAATGCACATTTAATTATTTTTATTAAAATTTTATTAGGAATATTCTTCCCCGTACACTTATCACCTGATCCCTTAGTTTCACCAGAGATTCATTTAATTAATTAAATTAATTTACCAATTTCCCTCACCCACCTAAAAGTGTTCCTAAAAATTCTCCTCGATGTCCCTTTATTCCCTCACATTCCCTTAATGACTAACGCCTTTCTTAAAGCTCACTTGAGTTCAAATTTGGAAAGTTATCTATACTAGATTCCCTTCTATGTTGCACATTCCTTTTGTATTTAAGTTTACCCTTTTTGGTCTAAGTTCTAAATTAGCAAGTTTTGCACATAGCCAACAATTAAATTTTTTTGGATAAATTATTTCTCTAATTTTTAAATTTGATGTTTCTTCATCCCCCTTTTATTAATTGATTAATTATTTTTAGTCCTTATATCCTCAATTAGACCTATGCTCTAATTTCAATTAGGCTTAGCAAAATTTTTTTTAAGGGAAAATTTATAATTATTAAAATTTACTCATACAACATTTATTTTAAGGACGACCAAATCAAAATGAGATATTGTTTTCTAGGTACCTAGGGTCATTGACTCACTAGTGTTAAAACCACGACATGCCCTTCAAGATGCACTACGTGCTCCAAGGGTGCCACTTGCCTATATTCATGTTTCATTTATGCGACATGCCCTTCAAGACGCACTACATGCTCCAAGGGTGCCACTCACCTTTTGACTGATTTTGGCAGACGTCAATCCCTTGGAGTCAATACTCCGTAAGGTGATATTATGGGAGACTAAGGTCCTATAAAGAATAAAGACCCTGCCTTATTGTGAACCCCTTAGAATCTTTGTGAGCGACTTCCTCAGTCTTCCCCCACGACATCGTGGATCTCTCGAACTAGGTAATCATTAACCTATAGTTCGAGCCACAACATGATTGCTAGTAGGTTGTGGAAGGGCCACTGTCGCACCTCTCCCTCAATATATATGGTTGTCGTGCATGACCCCTTTACTCCAAATGTGAGTCTGATTAACAAGCAATCATCATCGTGCATCCATAAACGAACATGTCAACGATCCATAAACAACATCATAATAGACCCAGTCATATGACACATATGAAATAATAGAAACACTCAAACCATATATAGTCCACTTCCTGAATCGATCTAGAGTCCAAGAAGGTCCATAGATTCCATCAACATCTTCAATCTATCAAGAGTTCTGCACACTCAGCAGAAACTAGTCAATAACACCTATCTATAGATGATAACATAACATGACATCATAATCCACAGTCTCAACATCAGAATCCATAAGCTAAGCTGTCAGTCATATAATGAACTAGATCACTTGCACGCAAGTGTCCTCAAATAATAAGTCACATCAGGTGGTCGCAAGAACAGGATGTTACAATGAAATCTTCACTAGTCAATACAACATTGAATCCTTTTTTATGTGATTCCAAATTTTGGGTGGCCATTATGTTGACCTTTTTTTTTCCTCTACTTATCAAAGCCAATGAAAGAAACCCTATTTTATGCCTTTATGTCACTTATAAATTGGTTAACCTCCAACACCATTCAATTAAAAATCATTTCACTTAAGTCATAATGAGTGAGGTACCATAAATTATCAAATATATGCTATCTACAGGTCTATATTTGTAACACAAAAATGCTTACAAAGATGGAAATTGCCTATTTATTTTTTTATGATAAAGGTCTGATACAACAAATGATTTCCTAGTTGTTATTCATTACACAACAAGAAATCCAGTTGATTATTTGCACTCAAATTTATACTATCTCATTCTGGTAGTGGTGACTTTCTGCAAGTGCTGCAATTTTCATTTTCGTTTGTCACAGAATGAAAAAAAAAAACACCCTAAAGGAGAACATGGAGGAACAAGTTGTTAAAGTGTTAAAGGATCCAAGTCACAACACCCACAAGATAAGCGACATGCAAATATATTTTAGAGAGGGGGTGGGGGTGGGGGCTGAGGTGGATGAGGGAGATAGAGAGATAAATAAATAAAGGGAGAGAGAGAGATGTCAAGGTAAGGTCTAGCTCTAGGTATTTTTGTGCCTTGTGATGTCTAAATATTTCCATCTCTAGGTCTTACCATGTATAGAAGTGTGAGAGGAGACAAACATGGGGTAGAGAGGGAGTGAGGGTGAGATAGATAAATGGGGGGGGGAGATGTAAGAGGAGGAAATTATTTTTTAGGAGGATGTACACTCTTATATGGAACATGCGAGCTTGTTTGAATTCAATTTTTTTGGTCGAGATAGACAAGGTGTATGTTGGTTGGCAATTTAGGTTAGGGATGAGGCAAACTGTTTAATCTACAAATTTACAAAACTTCCATTTTTTTTGAATACCCCTCCATATATATGTCATTGAAGTTATTTTTTCATAGGCTAAACAATTCAATTGTTGATGAAATTACATACATAGATAGAGTCATTATAAGATTTCAAACCATAGAATTTAAAAAAATATTATTTGTTTATTTTTAATCTATTTTGTCTTAACATATATCAAATCTAGAATACATACCTCTTTTATTTCTTCCATAGAATTTTTCTGGGCTTAACCATTTCTCCGATAGGTTATCGCACGGCACAGAGGAGACCAAATGTTGGGATATTTAGACACTTGGGAATTAGTTAAAGAACTTCGCCGGGTCTAATGTGGATTATGGTAAAAGTGTGTTTCTTAGTGTGTTTCTTTGGTATGCATTTGTAGTTAGAATCCGTGGGTCTAATGTGTTCTCGACTGTAGAGGTGATGCGATGAGGATTCATACTCTCCTAGATCTTAACGACCATTGATCATGGATTAACACCGATTGGTCCATGATATCTAATTAAATATCATGGAGTTTCATTTTCCGATGATAGATTGGCTCCTCTTGTAAAATCTCTAAACCAATCCCAGCCTTTTCTTTGCATTAATAAACAGATCCAAGTGGCCAAGGTAAGGTGGGCCGTGGATGTTTCCTTGTAGGGGTTTTACCACGCGAAAACTTATCTGTGTTTTGATCTTTGATATAGTTGAGTGGTTTAAATGTGTTCATCCTCTGTTGAAATACCTATGTTGTGAGGGCATGGTACTCGTATTTGAAGACTTCGCTCCTATTGAGTGTGAGATGCATTGAAGTTGAGTTGTATCATCTCCACTTTTTGTCATTTTCATACTTTTCTAGGCTAAGAGGACTATTCCATTCGTCGAGATCATTTGTTTCAATCAAGGTTTTGTTTCACCTGAAAAGGTTTCCATTTGCCCAAAATACAATTATTCTGATCGGATCAGGAGGTATAAAACGAATACATTTTTTAAATTTTTGCGATGAGTATTTTGGTTCGGTTTTTGTTTTATTTATTTACGGGTTGGTACTCTTTTAGATCTGTGTATTATTTCTGCCCATTTCTCGATCTGACAAATCAAACATATGGGAAAAAGGTGCATCTTAGGGTAAAGCTATACGAATCCAACCTTGTTGTCATTGAAAATGAATTTTTTTCTATTGAAAAGATTTTTTTTTAGCACACTCAAATCCATATTCAACCACAACAACACTCCTTCTTGAACATTACAATATGTTTTTCTATAGCATTTGGTTAAAAATTTACCTTATTAAGTGAGGAATTTGGTTCAGTCTCTCTTTTTGTTACCTTTTTGAAAAAGTTCATTATACTAAAATTGTAAAGTGTATTTCACTTCAAATTAAAAGTGAATCACTATAAGTGATTTAATATTTATTTTAGTATTTATTTTTCATACCAAATTTTTTGTTTATAGTAACTTCGTTGAAAGTGATCCCACTTCTCTTTATAAAGTGATTGCTTCATAAAAACAATACAATCACTTGGTGTTGGTTACCAATTGTTACTTTTTAAAAGGGAACGCTCTAACATCATAAGGTATGTTTTCAGTGCCATTTTTAAAACCGCATAACTTTTCGAGCTCTTCCATCCAGATCATCATTTTCAGTTCAAATCCTACATTACTTGCATATTTAATATGGATTCTACAATCTGTCTCTTACCAACAAAAACTACTTCCAATGGAAATCATATGGAAGATTTATTAAGTAAAGGCTTGTACCAGTTACCTTGGAAGAAAAAGCACCAGCCTTGATAAAGAAAGCCAAATTGGGATAATGAATATAAGCCGTGGACTAATCAGGAATTTCCATCTCTCGTTTAGAACACCTTCAAGATGATGACCCAAAACTTGAACACAATTGAATGCATTGTTTGGTAAACTCAATATTAGAGCACAGGTCCAGAAGATAAAACAGCCAGTATTGAGTCAAATGATTTTTAATTACTTGGAGACTATCTATCTAGTTTTAAAACACTCAAAATTTTATGTGAAGTGTAAGATAAAGATGGAGGAAGAGCGTTGCATCTATCTTTTATTATTTCTAAACTAGGTAGTGCATATTAACTGTTGTATCTACCTTTTATGCCATGAGAGGGCTCTAGGGGAAAGAAGCATGAAAAACCCACTCTTGAGTCCTTTGTGCTTATTTGATTAGAGGAAGATAAGCTTGTACAATTTCGAGTGATCAACTGCTGCCAGGGGTCCCTAACAAAGCCTTAGTTGCCCAAGCAGAAGATAAATTAGTATCCTAAGAAACAACATCCTTTGCTACAACATCAAAGAACATAAGGGTCCCAAACCTACTCGGACAACTTGACTCCTATTGGTGACAAAGGAGAAAATATAGAAGTAAGAATACTAACATACATTGCAATTTTTGTGATAAATATGGTGATGATTAGTCCAAATGTTTCAATAATATAGCAGCTTTAGAAGCAATGATGAAGTCCTGTATATTGATTCTACTTCTTCTTCTCAGGGACATGCAATTTCTGCCTAAGTTCTTCAATTCAAATGCCACTACTTCTTCTTCTTAAAATTATGAGTGGCTTATTGATTAGGAGCATCTTATCATATGTAGAAGTAGAAATCCATATTTTTACTAGCTCTAAATGAATGTAACACCAATAAAATATTTGTTGTTGATGATAGATCTCTTAGTGTTGCTTGGGATGCGGAATAGTTCAAGTAGACAATGGTCATTTTAATGATGTATTATGTCGTTTTCCAAATCTTTCTTGCCAAACACTATTAGCATATCAAATCACTCATTGAAGTGAAGGTAAAACCAAAATGGAGTTTCTTTCACCTCACTAAGTTGTAATCAGGATCTAAAGATCCTAAGCATATTCTTACAACCTTCGGAGAATTGCTAATGATATTACCGAGTTGTACAAGTTTGACGCTTTGGGTCATCATCTTTTTCATCGGTTTTAGTTGCTCATAGCAATGACTTGAAAAAAACTTTGGCATGGTTTGAAACTATTTCTCATTGTAAAAACTATGTAATCAACATATGGTGGCTGGTCTTCCTCCTGTTTCATACAAAGATGGTGTTTGTGCCGGTTATATTCTCGGGAAACATCATCGGGAAAGTTTTAAAGCGTGCCTCTTAGCCTTCGAGGTCCAACTAGGCTTGTTCATAGTGATTTGTGTGGTCCACTTTCTTCTCCCTTCTTTTACAGGTGCAAGTATTTCTTAACTTTCATTTGATGACTTTCAGGTACTTGGGTTTGCTTCTTAAAAAACTCAAAAGTGAAGTTTTTGACAAGTTTTGCAATAGGGCCCTTGTAGAAAAGAATTTGGACATCAAATTTAAAAGTTAAGAACATATAATGGAGAATATGTGAAAAATATTTAAAAGTTAAGAACATATAATGGAGGCGAATATGTGAAAAATAATTTTACAAGCTAGTGCACTACACAGAGAATCCAAATGCAACACATTGTTCCATATACACCACAACAAAATGGTGTTGCTAAGAGAAAGAACCACACATTAAAAGAAATGGCTAATTGTATGATCCAATCTAAGGGATTAAGTCTAAAGTATTGGGTGGAAGCCATCAACTGTGCAAATTATATAGTAAATCACACTCCCACAAAGGCTCTTAAAAATATAACATCGAAAGAAGCTTGGACTAAAATTAAAACAGATGTAAGTCACTTCTGTGTATTTGGCAGTATAGCACAGGCTCACATTCCTGATGAGAAAAGGAAAGAACTACAACCTAAAAGTGAGAAGTGTATATTTGTTGGTTATTCTGAAGATGTCAAAGGATATAGACTTCTTCAACCACATTGTAATGAAATTATTCTTAGAAGAGATGTTAAATTTGATGAAAATCTCTTGGCCTGTGAGCCTAATTCGGTGGTTGTGCCTTCTTCGGCCTATGAGCCATCTTCAGCGTTTGTGTCTTCTTCTGTTCCTATTTTGGTTTCTTCTTCAGATGATGAAAGTGAGGATGAAAATCCACCTCTGCCTGCTAACATTCCTCCAGATGAGTCCTTTGAACCTGAACAAGCACCAGCTCCACCGCTTCCTAGATGGGTCCATTCAACACGAGAAGCAGCTGGTGATCTTGTCAGTGATCCTTCAGATCAACATCGAACACATTCATAGTTCCAGTGAGCCTCTTCTCTTCTGGCTCAAGTTTCAGAGACTCACGATCTAGAGACATTTGCAGAAGCTTCAGGTCATCTATATTGGGATACATCAATGAATGAAGAGTATTGTTCTTTAATGGCAAACAATACTTGGAAACTTGTATCTCTTCCAAAAGGAAGAAAACTTGTCAGATGAAAATGGGTCTACAGAGCTAAGTATGCATCAGATGGAAGTGTTGAAAGACACAAGGCTCAGTTAATTGCCAGAGGATTTTTCCAAGTTGAAGGAATTGACTATAATGAAACCTTTTCCCCTGTAGCCAAAATGAATTCCATCTGCCTTGTTCTTTCCCTTGCCGCCTCACATAAATGGGAGGTCCATCAGATGGATGTTAAATCTGCCTTCTTGCATGGTGATTTGAAAGAAGAAATCTACATGGAACAACCTCCTGGTTATGTCCAAAATAACTCTAGCCTTGTTTGTTGCCTCAATAAATCTCTTTATGGTCTCAAGAAATATCCCCAAGCTTGGTATTCCAAAATGGACAACTTTCTTATTGCCACTGGATTCTTTAGATGTCATTTTGATCCTAATGTATATACGAAGAAAGTAGGAAGCCATCTCATAATCCTTGTCCTTTATGTTGATGACCTTATCCTTACTGGTAGTGACCCAAAACTCTTAAGCCATGTGAAAACCAACCTTAAGAAGAAATTTGAAATGACCGACTTAGGATTTTTTCACTATTTCCTTGGCCTCCAAATTTTGCAAACCAAGGAAGGAATTTTTCTTTCCCAGTCTAAGTATGCTTGTGACCTTCTTTGTCACTTTCACATGGATGATTGTAAACCAACCCATTCTCCCTTCCAGTCTAGAGTCAAGCTTACTTCCACTTGTACTTCTCTTGAAGTTGATTCCACCCTGTACCGTTAGTTAGTTGGTAGCCTCTTATACTTGATTCATACCCGTCCTGATCTTTCCTTTGCTGTTGGTATTGTTGTCTGGTATATGCAAACACCCCATGAAAGCCATTGAAAAGCAGATAAAAGGATACTTCACTATGTTCGTGGTACGATTTAGTTTGGGATACATTACAGTTTAGAGGGGACTCCTTTATTGGTTGGTTTCCCCTATTTAGATTGGGTCGGTGACCCTGATGATCGGAAGTCTACTGCAGGTTATGTTTTCTGCCTTGGTTCAAGAACCGTCACTTGGGCCTGTAAGAAACAATAGGCCATTGAAATTTCTTCAACAGAAGCAGAATACTGAGCAGTGGTAAATGCAAGTCTGGAAGCCTTGTGGCTTCGACAGATCCTTTCAAAGTTTGGATTCCAACAGCAGCATCCGACTAGCCTTTGGTGTGACAATCAGAGTGCCATCAAGCTTTCCAAAGACCCAGTTCAACATCAATGTAGAAAGCACATAGAGATACACATGCACTTCATCAGAAAGCTCATTCATGATGAAGTTATTTAAGTGCTCTTTTGCCCTACAGAAGATCAAGTTGCAGACATTTTCACAAAGTCTCCTACAGAAGTGAATTTTTCCAAACTTTGATCTATGTTAAGAGTTTAGGAAGTTGTCATTAAGGGGGGATAGGCTCTAATGCCCCCTTCCTTCTCCTATGGTGTCACTATTGTAAATCCTTCAATCCTATCCCAAGTTGTTCTTAAGGGGGGATGTTAGGATATTTAGACACTTAAGAGTTAGTTAAGAACTACTTGGTCTAATGTGTCATTAGGTAAAAGTGTGTTTCTTAGTGTGTTTCTTTAGTATGCATTAGTATGCATTTGTAGTTAGTAAATCTGACGCTTATGATATGTTCTTGACATAGAGTGATCTGATGGTTCATACTCTCCTTGATCTTAATGACCATTGCTCCATGGCTTAACACCCGATTGGTCCATGATCTCTATTTAAAGAGCATGGAGGATCATTTTCCAATGATCAATTGTGAAAAAATCTCTTGTAAAATCTCTCTGTAATCCTTTTCTTTTCATTAATAAACTGCTCCAAGTGGCCACATTGGCTAGGGCCGTGGATGTTTCCCCCTAGGGGTTTTACCACGTGAAAACATCGATGTGTTGATCTTTGATCTGTCTATGTGAGTGGTTACTGAAGGTGTTCGTCCTCTGTTGGAATACTTGTGTTGTCGAACAACCAATACATATGATCTAATTTTTTTTCTCATGTTATGACCCTTTTAGCATGCACAAACAAAAGACGTTGTAATTTCAAGCATATGTTGACTTTGATAATTTAACAAAAATATTAAATTAATATTAAAAATTTCCAAAAAATAAAAGACATAAAAAAATGGGTTCTATACAAGTATAAACATTTTTGGAACAAAATTCCATTGTTAATACACTCAACACCTTCATGAACGCAAACATATACCTTATATTTTTGTTGGAAAAATAAGATACCACTGGTAGAAAAAATCAAATTTGACCTAGTAATTAGAAATTTCTATGAAGAAAAGTTGTATATTCGGAAATCTAATTCAATTTCCTACGTTTAATCTTCTTACACCATATTCAAATTCATTGTAAAAGTACCTAATATAATCCCTCTAAGTTAACACATTGTTTTTTTTCCAGGTTTTCATTGCCACTAACATGTCATGAGAGACCATCATTAGCCATCACTAACCCAGAGTAGAAATAACTCTCTGAATAAAAAATTTCTTGCTTTTTTTAAAACACTGAATATGAACACATTAAAGTACTAAAATATTGGATGTACATCGTTTGGGATGAAGAATTTTAACAAGGCTGTAGGGGATCGTGTTGTGCATACACAAAAAATTAACAAGGATGGTGATACTTATACAACAGAGTCAAGATCAAATGTTGAAGATGTTGGCCCTTGCATGAATGACTCTTGTATACGAAGAAGGTCTGCCAAAAGTGTTATTATATTGATAGGAGTTCACCTATTGGAAATAGGTACATTTAATAGGTTTTTAATCCTTAATTCGTTTTCGATGGACTTGATTAAATATGGATGGAATATTCTTCATCATCACAATAAATGGAGGGTTGTGATTTGAAATATTAAATTCCTTGCTTTATGAAGGAGTAGGTTTATGTGATTACTTTTTCACATTTTCATAATATGATTAAGAAATTACCGTGCTATCTAGTTGAGTGCCACATTTAAGTGATTAGTAAATATTCCATATTATTGTGGTTAACCTAGTAGTGGAGTATGTCGAGCTCCCACATGTGAAAGGTGTGGAGGGATATGTTTAGGTTGTGGTATGGAGAGCCATATAATGGTTAGTTTCCTTCCTCTACCTATAAGTTAGAAAACTTCACAAAGAGAAATTGATTTGTTCCACCTATCGATGCATCCTCATTCATTCACCTATCAATCCATCCATTGTGTAGACATATACCAATAATTGTGTGTGAAGATGATACAGATTGGGACTCTTAATTTGGGCTATGCATGGAATGTGTCAAAGATTGATACAATATCAAGATCAAGTGCAGAACTTGGATTTTCTAATTTAGAATTGGTATCCCTTGTTTTCTCTTCATCAGTTCCTCGATGGTCTAATGTCAAAGCCAAAAGACATTATTTTTTTAAAGATTTGATTAGTTTCAAGAAGCATGCAAGATAACATAATTTTATGAATATGTTAGTTATAAATTTATATTTTGTTATGGCATTTATACATTGTTCATGAACTTTTATCTTTCAAAATTTGCTCGATTATAAGTTATACTTGCATACAATTGCACTAATATTTCTTAATTTATAAATATTTCATTTAATTCAATTTTCACAGCATAACGATAAATCTTAATTTATTCACATGCATGCAATTTATGTGTATTTATATGATTATAATAATTTGTTCGTATGAGATCATGGTCACATTGTTAATCATAAAGCCTATATTTTCAAAAGAAGATTTTTTTTTAATATATGTAAATAGTATAGTTAGTTGAGATCTATGTTCCTTGGACCCTGTATACTAGGTAATTGTACCATCAATTGTCGACTTATGTCAATTTTTCTTCTATACCATTTCTTGAACCGATTATATAAATTCCCGGTAGTAAATTTGAATCCCCTAAGTGATATATATTGTATTACCGAGATTCAATTATAGTTCCAAAAGTCTTGGAAGTGTTAGGGTTTTGAGATTAAAAACTCTTTGAAAATATGAAAAATATGATATTTCTTTTAGTCATAACAAGATTTTTCTTCGACCTCACCAAGGAAGCTCGTTATTTTATTTGTTTGGGCATCAATCGTTTCCTTATAAGGTTGGATATGTCTTTTCTGGTAGAGGTGGGTAGGTGCACCCCCAACTTTAGATATTTCTACTATTCAACTTCTCAAATTTTTTATCCTCCATTTAGTTAATCTGGTCAAATTCATTGCAAATCTTGATACATATGTTTTGTTTTAAGTGATAATATTTCAACCTATTATTTCCCTTGGTTATTGCCGATAAGCCTAGTTTATTTCCATACCATCGATAGATACCCATTGTTACAATTTTCTTTCCCTTCTTTTAGTAGTGTGTGTAGATTCCTTAATCATTATTGTGGATCCCTTCTATATACCTAAGTGATAAGGATTTGATCTTGTTGAACCTTCTCTTATACACGAGTAACTCATTTGACTGTATATGGTCAATGTTATATTATTAGGGTTAAATTTTATTAGGGTTAGGGTTATATTAAAGTTAGGGTTATATTAAGGTTAGGGTTTGTATTACATATAAACAAATTTAAATGGATGATAAATTTTATTGGAATTATGGATGCCCTGTATATAAAATCTAAATTACCTATCGACATTTATCAACCACAATTATGTGGTTGTGCTAGTTGTACAATCCTTTGTCGACTATTGTCAATTTTTCTTTTGTACCATTTCTTAAACCGATTATAAAAATTCCTTATAGTAAATTTGAATTCCCATAAGGGATAAATATTGTATGACTGAGATTCAATTATGATCACAAATGTTTTCGAAGTGTTGGGGTTTTCAGATTAAAAACTCTGTGAAAATCCTCAAAATATGATATTTATTTCAGTCATAACCAGATCCATCTTTGGACTTATCAATGAAGCTCATTATTTTATTTTTCTAGTTATCAATTGTTTCCTTATAAGTTTGGATACGCCTTGTTTGGTATATTTGGGTACATGCACCCCCACCTTTAGATAATTCTATTATTCAACTTTGCACAATTTTTATCCTCCATTTAGTTAATTTGGTCAACTTGGTTGTGAATATTGATACACCTGTTGTGTTTTAAGTGATAATATTTCAACCTATTCTTTCCATCAATTATCACGGATAATCTTGGTTTATTTCCATACCCTTGATAGATACATATTGCTATGATTTTCTTTCCCTTCTTTTAGTATTGCATGCAGATTCCTTAATCATTGTTGTGGGTCCCTTCTATATACCTAATCACTGAGGCTTTGATTGAGATGAACCTTCTCTTATACACTGGTAACTCATCTAATTGTATAGGGTTAGTGTGACATTCCCATAAATAAATTATTTTTGAATTTGGAATTTGTTAGGATAATTATTTCGTTTTTGGCAAATTCGAATTTGGAAAATTTTTGCCATTTATGGAAATTCCGAATTTCAAATTTGGTTAAATGTAATTAATGGTTATGACTATTGGGTAGAGATTTGATTTGACCCAACTAACTATTTGACTATGACACTTGTATGAAAACAAAATATTTTATAATTATTGCAGGAGGAAAAATGGAAGAACCATGTTAAATTTAGCTGACCATGACTCCATGGGTGGGGAACATGTTGGAACTACCTCAGGGATGATTGTTACAAGTGGAAAATTAGGGATTTGGCAACTGACATCCCCTAAAAATCAGGGATTTAGAAAGCTGCGAAAATTCCCAAGGGAGGGAAAAGACATAGGCAAAAATATTGTTTTGATATATAGCATACGTGAGGAGGCAGGACACTGCCTAGTATGCTGGGGAAAAGAATCACTGAGTACTTACTATTATGAGCACTAATTTCTGAGTGTGAGGCAAGAAAAATATTTCTGACAGAGGAAGACATTGATGAAGAGGAAATTCCAAGTTTTCCCTCATGGATTCATGGTCAGGCTAGGGGGTGAATAGGACAAGTGATTTGGTTGCCCTGTTCTATGGTTTGGAGGAACGTGGTTATTCCCTTTGTCTCCCTATGAACTGGTTCAGATATGTTAATCTTTTCTTTCTCTGTTTGAATGATTATATATATCTGATGTAATGCATCTGGTTATGCTAATGTGAAATATTTTCAGGAATGAAATCTGGTCATTTGTGTAAAGTTTATAACATATGACAAAATTCTGGAAATGTTCCTCTGTAATTAAATTTCTAGGAAAAATTATCTATGTATAAATGAACCTTAAAACAGATTCTATCTATAGGTGTATGTTTATTCCTATTATTAAATTTCTAGGAGGAACAACTTATGTATAATTGGATTTGAACAAGTTTGTATATATATCACATTTATATTTCCACACACACACACACACACACACACACACACACACACACACACACACACACACATATCTATATATCTAATTGTAGTTGGTACTTTGCATAGGATTTATTGATTAAACAAAAATTAAATGACTGCAACTGAAAAAATCACTTATACATAAATATGTTGTCATAGTATATAAACAAACAAATTATTCCAACTGGAAATCAACTATGATAATAAGGGAGTTACAAAATAGCAGGAACTATATGGAAACAATTGAATATAGCTATGCATTTTTCCTCTGACAGAGCACTACCCTAGATTATATAGCACCCCGCTGTACCATCAAAGAATTTTCGGATAATATCATCGCACTTACTACATAAAGTCAATTATGGAAGCACGCAGTTATACAACAAATATTGTTGCTACAGTTTTAATACATGGATATATAAATAGTGAAGAAATTAGTCTATATAGACTTACTGCATTTAGAACGGAATTCCATCCGGATCTAGTTCGGCCCGTATAAATTTCCATTTGTATATAAGTATAGAACAAAGGTTATTATACATCATATCCTATTATGAAGAATTATACAGAGTCATAGTCCTCACCAATTACCAAAGTAGGCTGAGACAAGCTTTGAATATCGATATAAGTGTTATATACATACGATATTGAACATTGATATAGAGTAACACATCCATACATAGTATATCAATATATATGTTCAGATCTATACAGAGGTATGATATTTGAGTTTTCTCCTTTCGATGAGTTTGGTTTTCCATATATAAATCCCCTAAAAAGAAAACATAAGTTCCTTTCCTTACATTGCATGATTGTAATTTAGACTGCACATATAATACATAATAAAATACAAATCAAAAAATAGTGCGAAAGAGTAAAGGGTATAGGATTAAACTAGAAATTGATGAAATTCGTTTCCATAAGATCCAAGAAGAAAAATCAATACAGAATAGCTGTCCTTAGAAATATGTTGATATCCATTTTTAGAATCGTTCACTAAGAGATCAAATTGCTCGACAGAGGTGACTTTTCGTATTGCCCTAAAATTGAATACTCAACTCATAAAATTTAACCATATGTGAATTCAGTCAGTTACACATTAATAAGGTAATAATCCCTTATGCATGCTGAATTCTTAAAATATAGAGTTATAGGGCCGAGCTATCCTTTGAATGGACTCTTCTCTTCATGATGCTCACCCTTCCAGCTTAAAATTACATAAGTTCTTAGAAAAAAAAAACTAGGGTACTCTTTTAAGAGTAATGAATTAAAACTCGAATACCTTTTGTGCTTTTGACTAGGAGTCTATGCCCAAATCTATGCACGGTCGAAGTCCCTGTAACGAATTTTTCAAGTTGCATTAGTATTGTATAATAAAAGTAGAATGGACAACATCTTTAATAGAATAATGAATGACAGGAAGAGTTTAATTAAGGGTGGTACTCAACTCACGGTGGGAGAATTGGATTCTCTTCCTCTGTCGCATCTGTTCGTATAGACATCCCAGGTCGAGGGGAGGATGGTCCAGGGATTCCTGATGGGTACCCTCACAACCACAGAGCCCCACCATTAGATCTTGGTTCCCAATCCTTTAAAGAACAAGAATGATAGTTTCAATATTAAAGAAAATTAATGCTTGAACCAAGAAATTTCTATAAGAATGCTTTGACTTCATAGAACTTCATACGAAACAAGCACGAATGTCTCCATGAGTACTGTAGCTTTATATAACTTTGACCAAAGGAAAATGAATACATAATGAAAACTCTAGAGTCTACTAGGGACATACGAAAGCGTCTTAAGGGTTATAAAGTTCTGATTAGTACTCTAGACAGGAACTTAATGCGCAACACTACAAGAGATATGAAAGTCTAAGCTATACCCAAATTGAAACAAAATGAAGGCAAATTAATAAGCAAGAAGATCCGAATAGGGAATACACAAGAAGCATTCTAAATATTTTACAGTCGGGGTTATCCTGCTTTAAATCATCGAATCGATAACTATACCAAGACGTTTATGCTTAGGGTAATAGAGGAATCTGAGGGGAAGTCCAAACCTCGAACAATAATAATAATCTTCTCTCTCTCATAACTACATGTTTTAAAACCCAAAGCATAGGAGCAGTCCAGTATACTGAAATTTCAAATTTCCCCATGACTAAAGGAGACATTCCACAGACCCAAATCTTTGAAGGAAAGACATTGTTTACAAATAATCCGTAAGAAATAACAAATACTTGAATGACCAAAATCCCTCTCGACTTTTCTTACTCATCACAAACAATGATGAGAGTATCGTAACTTACCAGGAAGATGGGTAGCACCTGTATATCTCACCAGGGGGAAACTTCAAGTGTGCTGACTACCATCACAGAGGAGAAATGCATAAGGAAGAAACAAAACCCTTAACACTAGGCGGGAGAACCACAATGGAGCAACAACCATTACTACACAGATTGATAGTAGGAGTATGAAGGTGCTACCCGACCATGTGACATAGCAGAGGTGGCATAAGTGTATTGGATACGGGGTGAGTAGTGGCCTCAGAATGCGAACTCACAGGGCCTCCATTAATAGACTTGACAGAGGGTTATTAAGTCCGACTGATAGAAACCATCATACTTCTTGTCGAGTTAATTCAATTGAGGGATACTTCCTGTAAGGCATAGTACACTAGACTATCATGACTCGCTCATTGTTCAGTTAAGATGATTTTAGTTCATTAGCCATTTATTTGGACTACAGGGAGGGTTAGTTAGGTTAGAGTGAGTCAAAAGTTAAGTACCATTAAATGCTTACAAGATGCGACCCTTAACCCTTGAGTTTCTCCTTTTGTAAAAGTATTTCGGGTAAGGGAACAAAAAACTTGGGTACCATACATAGGGAGGAGGGTTAAATTGTTTATAGGACTAAAATGCCTCTATATGCCATAAATCTATAGATATAATTGTATTGTATCTATTAGTAATATGGAAGGTGATGCCAAAGTCAGCTATTAAATAGGAGAAGGATGTTCATAGTGGTTCAATTGTCATTAATAACTTCACTGTTTGAATACTAGGAGAAGTAATGTTTCCCAAACATATTAATATTTTTTTTTTATTTGGGTAAATTGGGGTACATTGCATATGGTATCAGAGCAAAGGTTACAACACTTGGACCTTGAACCGGGCCATCTAATTTACTTAGCATATAATTCTGTTTATGTAAAACTAATAAATCTTTATTGTTTCAAACATAAAACCCTTTTTTGTTTTGTGTTAAATCATGGAAACAGAGTATGACGCAGAAATCAGACTTGATGGGAATCCTGAACAACGACTTCCTACAAATCAGAGACAAAATAGTGATGGAAGCTCACCTACTGAACTTCTGGAAATGATGAGGAATCTCATTATCGAACTGCAGGTGTTCAAAGCTGACAATGAGAAATAGAAGAAAACACAGTAGCATCAACATGAAATAAATGAAGTCATGCTGCGCAATATAGTGACAAAGAAAAGGCCAAAGGATGATAACAATGAAGAAGAGGTCAGCAAAAGGGCCTCCAATAATTCTGGGCCTGAAGTAGAAAAAGGGGATAGTTCGTCTAAAGGTACACCTTCAGCTGAGGACAAAACAAAAACAGACAGAAAAATAAAACAAGTAGACCACCATTAAGGAGAATTTAAGAAAATTAAACCATCTACCTTTGATGGAGAATCCAGAATAGGAGAGGAAGCTGAAGCATGGTTATAATACATCAAAAAATATTTCTAGATATACAACTATTCCAACAATATGAAGGTTAGAATGGCCATTTACAATCTGAAAGGAAAAGCCAGCATTTGGTGGGAAGATCTGAAATTGGCTAAGGGCTTGAAAGAGAAACAAATGGAATGGTCTGACTTTAAGAAATATTTCAAGAAACAATACCTATATGAAAGCTACTATGAAAGGAAAACGAAAGATTTTATGAGTTACGACTTGGTTAGATGATGATGGAGGATCTTATAAACAAATTTCTGGAATTACTAAGGTTCATACCCTATATCCGGGAGGACAAGGTAACAATCCAATGACTCCTAAGCTGTTTACCACAGTCCTACAGGGACAAAATTGAGTTTGAAAAACCCCAAGTCCTTGAGTGAAGTATTAAGGAAAGCACCAATGTGTTATGACCAGTACAAACAATGGGAAGAGTTTCCCAAGGCTTGGAAGGATAAGAAACAAGACCAAATTAACCAATGGAAGAAGGGATACCAGCCAACTCCTTATTAGAACGCAGCAAAAAGATTTCCTAGAAAATATTTTCACTCCAATTATCCAAGTATGCAAGGAAACGGTAAACTAGTAAATCTTGGAACAAAGAAGTTTGGGGATAGTCCCCATGAACCATTGAAGTGTTTGGAAGGTGGAGAACCTCATCTAAGGAGGAACTGTCCACATGCAAATACAACAAATACAACTGTTTTTCATAATTTGTAGGAAGCCTCGACGGTGGGTGATGTGGGCAGAAGCCTGCATCGGATAAATGCAGTCGTGGATGGTTGGCAAGCTGACCACCATTCCTCTGTGGTGGAAATCGAAGGTAAAATCAATAACACTAGAATTTCTGTTTTAATTGATCCTGGAGCTATGCTAAGTTATATCACTCCTGGTGTGGTAGAGTCAAATAAACTTAAGAAAATGAAACACACAAAATCATGGCTGGTACAACTAGCAACATGAACTAAAAGGAAAGTGGTTGACTTTATTTTTGATTTTGAGTTCAGTTTAGATGGTCAAAACATAAGAACAAATCTGAACATTCTACCACTAGGATCTTATGATGTGATTATCGGAATGGACTGGTTGGAAAAACACAAAGCAGTACTAGATTGTTATACCAAGATAGCTAGGTATAAAGATGATTATGACACTACTAGAACAACCTAAGGTATACCAAAACCAATATCAGTTAGACAATTCACAACAATGCAATTTAAGAAATTCATGATAAAAGGGTGTCAATTTTACGCTATCCAAATAACTAATATGTTAGAAAAAGAAGATAAGCTCAACTTGGAAGACTTTGCTGTTCTACGGGAATTCAGAGACGTGTTTGTTGATGAAACCCCTGAATTACCCCCTAGAAGGGAAATAGATTTCTCCATAGACCTGCTACCTGGCTCAACCCTTATCTCTAAAGAACCTTATCGAATGAGTTTGCCGGAATTGACATAACTAAAAATTCAACTGCAGGAATTATTGGACAAAGAATATATCAGACTGAGCGTTTCACCATGGGGAGCAATAGTCCTCTTTATGAAAAAGAAAGACATTACTCTAATACTATGAATCAATTATAGAAAATTGAACAAAATGACTATTAAGAACAAGTACCCCTTACCTAGGATAAATGATTTGTTAGATCAAGTAGGTGGGCCAAGATCTTTTCGAAGTTGGACTTACGATCCGATTATCACCAAGTTAGGATAAAATATGAGGATATAAAAAAAATAGCTTTTTGAAAAAGATATGGACACTATGAATTCGTAGTTATACCTTTCAGACTCACTAACGCACCAGCCACGTTTATGTGTATAATGAACAATATTTTTAGTCAATACTTGGACAAGTTCGTACTGGTATTTATCGAAGGTATTTTGGTTTATTCTAAAATAGAAGAAGAACACGAAGAACACTTAAGAATGGTTTTGCAAACTTTGAGGAAGCATAAACCGTATGCTAAATTCAACAAGTGTGATTTTTATCAAAAGAAAATACAATACCTAGGACATGTAATTTTTGCAGAAGGCATTGCAGTCGACCCTGAGAAAATAAGAGCCATAATGGAATGGCCGGTACCTAAGGCTGTAGTGGATATCTGGTCATTCATTGGAATCACCGTATATTATCACATATTTATAGAGGGGTTTTCCAAAATAGCCTACCCCATCACATCATTACAAAAGAAAGGGACCAAGTTTAAATGGTCACACAAGTGTCAAGATAGTTTTAACAAGTTGAAGGAATTATTGACAACCACACCCATCTTGAAGGTAGCAGACCTAGATAAAGACTTCATCGTCTATGTTGATGTGAGTAAAGAAGGACTAGGTGGTGTCCTAACTCAAGAAGGACACATTATTTTTTATGAGTCTGGGAAATTAAAGGAGCATGATAGAAACTACATCACTCATGACCTGGAATTAGCAACGGTGATACACGCCTTAAAGATGTGGCGACTCTACATAATGGGTAGGAAATTTCTATTACTGACAGATAATAGAAGTGTGAAATATTTGTTTAGTCAGCCATATATTAATGCAAGGCAAGCAAGGTGGCTAGCCTTCTTGAGAAAATTCAACTTTGAGGTAAGACATATCAAGGGTAAGGAAAACAAGGTAGCAGATGATTTAAGCAGAAGAGTCCACTGGTTACTTGAGATAAATGTCAGTAGGGCAGAAAGTGATTTGGAACAAAGAATAAGGACGACATGTATTAACGACGAAAATTACACTAAGTTAGTGGTAGAATTACAAAACACTATAGAAAACTCAGATAAACCAGATCTGAGCATCGATAAAAATGGCCTATTACGATTCAAGAACAGACTTTACATACCATATTCGACAGAGTTAAAGATAACAGTTTTGGAGGAAGTGCATAAGAAACCATATTTTGGTCATCCAGGATACTAGAAAACGATAACATCACTTAGGAAATTATTCTATTGGCCTAATATGAAGGGAGAAACAACAGAGTACTTGGCTAGGTGCCAATATTATCAGCAGGTAAAGGCCGAACACCAACATCCAACCGGTCTATTACAACCATTACCAGTACCAGAATGGAAATGGGAGACCATATCACTGGACTTTATTACAAATTTTCCTAAAACTCAAAAACATAATGATTCTATTATGGTTGTAATCGATAAACTTAGTAAGTCTGCACACTTTATTTCTATAAAGTCTACTTTTAAAGAACTAAACATCGCTGAAATATTATGAAATAAATTTTTAGACTGCATGGTATTCCTAAAATGGTGATTTCGGATAGAGACATAAAATTCACATCTGCCTTTTGGAAAGAATTGTTTGCAGGGATAAATACTAATTTGAATTTCAGCATGAGTTATCATCCACAAATGGATGGACAGATTGAACGAACAAATCAAATCATAGAAGATATGATATACATGTATGTAATAACAAAACTAAGCAAGTGGGAAGACTACCTACACCTGATAGAATTTGCATATAACAATGGGTACGAAACTTTGACTATGTTGAGCCCCTTCGAGGTACTGTATGACAGAAAGTGTACGAATCCAATTAGTTGGGACAACCCGGTAGACAGACTTATGGTTGGACCAGAGATGCTCCAAGAAATGGAAAGTACGGTAAGAAAGGTACAACGGAACTTGAAAGAGGCACAAGACAGACATAAAAGCTATGCGGACCAGAAAATAAGACACTTGGAGTTTCAATTAAGAGATCATGTTTGATTAAAATTCAAAGCCCTAAAAAGTTCACTAAAACTAGGGAACTGTGCCAAGTTGGCACCCAGGTTTTGTGGGCCCTTCAAGATACTAGCTTGAATTGGACCCATGGCATACCAACTCGCATGTCCAACTAATCTAAAAATTCATAACGTATTTCATGTTTCTTTGTTGAAACATTATGTTCATGACCCTACTCACATGATCGATTGGAACTTGGTGTATCTGGAACCAAAAGGAGAGTTCCAGGAGGAACCCCTGCGCATTCTGGACTGGAGAGAAATAACACTTTGGAACAGAGCCATCACTCACGTAAAGGTGCAATGGAAGCACTTTAGTCTTGAGGAGGTCACTTGGGAGTTGGAGGGAGATTTGCGAAAATCTCATCCAATCTTATTCCAAGAAAGGAACAAACACTAAGGACAATGTTTTATTGAAGGGGGAAAGGATGTGACATCCCCCAAAAATAAATTATTTTTGAATTTGGAATTTGTTAGGAAAATTATT
This sequence comes from Picea sitchensis, assembly GCA_010110895.2. Taxonomy (NCBI): domain Eukaryota; kingdom Viridiplantae; phylum Streptophyta; class Pinopsida; order Pinales; family Pinaceae; genus Picea; species Picea sitchensis. The sequence goes on from SNQJ01S0055169.1 coordinate 126,523, forward strand.
TCATTTTTGACAAATTCGAATTAGGAATTTTTTTTTCCATTTATGGAAATTCCGAATTTCAAATTTGGTTAAATGTAATTAATGGTTATGACTATTGGGCAGAGATCTGATTTGACCCAACTAACTATTTGACTATGACACTTGTATGAAAAAAAAACATTTTATAATAATTACAGGAGGACAAATGGAACAACCATGTTAAATTCAACTGACCATGACTCCATGAGTGGGGAACATGTTGGCACTACCTCAGGGATGATTGTTACAAGTGGAAAATTAGGGATTTGGCCACTGGAAGCCCCTGAAAATCAAGGATTTAGAAAGTTGTGAAAATTCCCAAGGGAGGGAAAAGACATGGGAAAAAATATTGTTTTGATATATAGAATATGTGAGGAGGCAGGATGCTCCCTAGTATGCTGCGAAAAATAATTATTGAGTACTTGCTGTTATGAGCACTAATTGCTGAGTGTGGGGCAAGAAAATATTTCTAACAAAGGAAGACATTGCTGAAGAGGAAATTCCAAGTTTTCCCTCATGAATTCATGGTCAGGCTAGGGGGTGAATGAGATAAGTGATTTGGCTGCCCTGTTCTACGGTTTGGAGGAATGTGGCTGTTCCTTTTGTGACGCAGACTTCGTTCCTCGAAGCACATCCACTTCCACCAGGACCTTCTCTTCTTCTATGGCCCGAAGAATAAAAAATTTTCTTCCAACCCCCTTATCGGGAGTTTTCAATACCCACAGAACTGTCCTTTACGACCTCCCTTCTGCCTATCAGGAAATCGGACCTCGCGTGATCGCAAGTCCTGGACTCAAGGGTTCAGATCTCTCAAATCCCTGAAACCCGATGGAATATCCACTTCACACCTTCCTCGTCTCCTATCGGGAATTACCCTATCAGGAAATCGGTACTCACGCGGTCATGAGTCACTGCTCTCACGAATCTCCGATTCCCGAACTCCGATGCCACCTGTCCTCTGCGCTGTCGCTTGGACCCCACGCTTTCCAGGTGAATCGGGAAATCGCGTTTCGGGAATTCACAATTTCTATTCCACCTATCCACCGGACCTTCCAAGTCCTGAACTCCGATATGCGATGCCACCTGTCATCTTCTCACAACGAGACTCAACCCTCCGACACCTGTACTCCACTAGGCGCCTTTAACCCTGTCAGGAAATTGCGAATCACGATTCCAAATTATGAAAGACTCTTGTCTCCGAAAATCCC
>SNQJ01S0055170.1:28187-44581 GCA_010110895.2 Picea sitchensis
AGATACATTTAATAAGACCTTGGCCACCACCGCAACTGACCAATATTTAAAATATATGTGAGAAACATATATGAAGCACTTGAAACAAAATGATAGGTATGGGCATCCTATGTTGATTCTAGAGAGGGAGTGGAAGGCCCTCATTGAGGACGCAAAAGAGAAAAAAATGACAAATGAAGGAAAATTGCAATTTCAATTGACTACCTTCAATTTTTTTTAGATGTAACTGAAATTTTGGTATATATTAACATACTTGAATTTTTTGATGATAGGTTGACTGACATGTCAAATGCCACAAAAGCAAGGCTTTCCAAATGTGGCCATCACAGGCTAGGCCAGGGCGGATTCTTGAAGTTACAGTCACGAATTATAAGTACATAAATATCCTATTTGTATCGCCTTAAAAATTTTAGGTAATTGCAGTGAATAACATAAAAAATACATACTCTTATGCAATGCAGGGTGACGATTTTGGTGCAGGGTGATGAGTTTGGTACTGAAACCATGGAGGAAGACCTCCAAATTGGTTACAAGTACAACTATAAAGCGGTAGTTGAACGTCGAAAAATCTTGGGGCATATACCAAGAACCACTTTGCAAGATAAGGTAAATAAAATTCAATCCACATTAACCTTTATTATTAAAAGAATATAATCATGTTGGATATTATTAATGTTTACAACTTTGTTTTAATCAGGGGAGCAACACTGTCAATGAACGCACAAGTATTGGAGAGCAATGTGTTGATAACAGTTTGCAACCAGAAGATGATTATGATCCCATTCAGTCCCAATTTTCCATGGGGGCACAACCCCATGATGGTGCTACGACCGAGCTGGCACATGATGGTAATATGGCTGTATTTTAATCATATACTTAATAATTTCGTAGTTATACATTTGTACTTCTATTTTTTTTTACTTATACATTTATGATTGTCTTTATAAATTTTGTGGTCTCAATGGTAGAGAATGTTGTACTTGAGGATCATACTGTTGAAGAGGATCACGTGGGGGTAACCATTCCAATGGTGATGACCAGTGCACTAAGCAAATAATGACATTGCAGGTGTTTTTTTTAATATTACTGAACTAGTTCAATGATATTTAAAAACTGGCCATTTAAATTTTTTATTTTTTTCTTTTGTAGGTGATGCCTCATCACAGTGGCCTCCATTACACCATGAGTACCCCGTGACTAAGTATACTCTGCGTGAGAGGACACAATCACAATCAGATTTTGAAGAGCACCCAGAGAACGAAGACTTAGATATTGATGAAATGATTAGGAGCTATAGAGCTAAGAAGAAGAGGTCGGCTAAAAGTACTAAATGATGATGTATATGAATATTTTAATAATGATTTAATATAAAATATATTTTCACAATATTCCTCTCACTCCAAATGGATCAAGACAACATTTTATTTCATTGTAAACAGTTGTGAATATTGGTATGTATATATGTTTGTTTTTTCTGTAAATATTTTAATAGATTTATATGTTGGGTATTAAGGAATTGAGAGTGTTGTGAGGGGGGCGATGAGGGACCATAAGATATTTTTCCTTCACGTGGTTGGCCCTGTTCAATACAAAATAATTTATTGGAGCCGTTTAATCTTGGAGCAAACCTCCCTCGATCCAACAGAGAAACATCAAAGTCAATGTTGACGTCGTTGATGCTACTTCAAATCAAGGGAGGTAGTGTTGGCATAGGGGCAGACCCAAGGTTCAGCTCCAAGAGCGTACCAACAAGCCCTAACTACTATCCCTTTCGGAAACACCTGCGAAGTAGATGCAGTCTCACCCGAAGAAGCTATGGGGGGGGTTGTAGGACAAAGATGTATACAACCAAGGGGAATATCAAGTGGATCTAGCAACTAGAACAATACAACATGCATATATCACTTATCATCTTAGATATACTTCACACAACTATAGATCAGATGTAACATAGTAATGCAGTAGTAGAATATCAATGACAAATAACAGAACACCAATCACACATATGACACAAGATATACGTGGTTCACCCCCTCTCTAGGGCTATGTCCACAAAACTGTGCTTTATAATGTATTAAGATGAAGCATACAGTTCTTGTCTACGCTCTTAGCTAGAAGATCTTCTTTCTTCTTCTCTCTATCCCTCCCCTTCCTGTGCACCCAGCTACAGGACTTGATCTCTGCACCCAGCTGGAGATCTTACAATACTAGAGGGCTCTCACTATTAGCACTTCTCTCTCACACAGTAACACTAGAATGGCAATGATGACACACAATCGTAACACCAACAACAACCCAACACAGGTCCTCTTGACCTTTATTTATACATTACAATAGCTCACCGACATCCTTAGGTCAAAACCTAAGTGTCAAAACTCTAGATACCAAAACCCTAGGTGTCTAAAACCCTAGGTCAATTTGACCCACGTTTTCAGGGCTTCGTCGTCCTTTCTTTCCTTCTGTTTTGCGCGGTGCTCCAGAGCATCCAATGGTGGCTTTTTCCACTTGCTAAGTTCTCCATGATCCTTCTTCCTTATTGATCTATCATCCTCAATCTCCTCATCCAACAACTTGCTTCCTTTTACTTTGCTCCATCTTTTCTGCTCTTTTGCTCACTTTGACCTAGTGACATTCACTGTGTCTTCTGCGCAGTTCAAATTTTGCCTTCTCTTCCTTGATCTTCACTTGCTTCCATAACCAAGGGCCAACAGGCCCCCAACACTCACATGTGACTCGTACTAAGGTACTTCAGATCTGATCCTTCTGTTTTACTTCGACTTTAGACTACGTAGTGCAGCTTGTGATTTCTGCTCTATGCCTCCTCTCCTTCCTTGTGCAGACTATCTTTTCTGTGTTTGGTACCTAGTTTCAACGACACTTGGTACCTAGACCCTTTTCCTTATTCTTTTACTGAGAGCTGCGAGGAAGTTGGTTGTCATAGTACAACTTCAACCCACTCTCGTTCACTAATCCTTCCTTCCATTCTCCATTCAAAGTCTTTAACTGCACAGCTCCTCCTATAACATGGGAGATCTCATATGGCCCAAGCCAATGCATTCTAAACTTCCTAGGATGTTTGATGAACTTACTGTCATATACCAGTACTAAATCAACTTGCTTAAATGCCTTCTTCTTGATGTGCCTATCGTGATAGACATTTTCTCTTTCCTTTTGCACCTGCCGATGGAATCCTACAATAAATCTGTCTTCTTCGAGTTGGACCAACTGTGCAAGCCTCTCTTGAACAATGCCAGTGTCATCCATATCTATAAAGGCAACAATTCTTAGGCTTGGTACCAAATATTCCATTGGGATGACAGCTTCGAGACCATACACCAACTTAAAAGGAGTATGCATTGTTAGCTTCTTGCAAGTGGTTCTATAGGCCCATAGTATTGCTAGTACTCTTAAATCCCAATCATCCCTGTTCACACTACAAATTTTCGTCAGCGTTGTCTCCAAGATATTGTTGAATGCTTCAAATATTTTATTTATGAAATGTGTGTCTTGATCACTCATAAGGATCTTTGGGAATCCAAGCCTAGTTATGATGTCATCAAATATGAAGCGTGCAACTGTAGTTGCACAAAAGTCCTTAACTTCTCTTGCTTCAGCCCATCTAGTTAAGTACTCTATCGCAATAATTATGTACCTTGCTCATGTGCACTTTCCAGGTGGGTTTATAGGTCCCATGAAGTCAATGGCCCATTTCTCAAATTCTTGTAGGGGCAGTTGCGGTGCTAATGGCATTTCATCTCTTCTAGACAGTTTCCCAACTCTTTGGCATACATTGCAGACCTTGTAATAGTCTTTAACATCTATGTGTAAGGTAAGCCACCAAAGACCAGCTCTAAGAACCTTAAGTGCAGTTGCTTTCCCTGCGTAATTTCCTCTTGTGATGCCTTCATGAGATTCTGTGAGGATCAATGGTCGCTTTGACTCCATAATGGTCACTCATCTTCTCAGTATCTCATCAGGTCCCATCTTGTATAGTTGTCCAACTATAATTGAGAAGTCTACAACATGCACTACTAGATGTTTCTTCTGGGGAATTGTATATTTTCTAGGTGCCATTCCTGTTGATAGGAACTGGACTATCTCTGTGAATTGGTCATCAATATTTCTAATGGCTAGTAACTGTGCATCTGGCAGTGCATCCTCTAAACTAGTTGGCTCTTCGCCATGTTCCAACCTTGACAAGTGATCAGGACCTTTGTTCATTCTTCCTGTCTTAACCACAATTTCAAAATAATATTCCTGAAATAGAAGAATCCATCTGCATATTCTCCCCCCCAAAACTGGCTTGTTGAATACGTATTTCAACGCGGAGTGATCAATAAACATTTTAAAATTCCCTCCCAACAAGTAGTGGTGAAATTTATGCAGTGCATACACCATGGCTAACCCTTCTCTCTCAGTGGTGGTGTAATTAATATCCGATGTGGATAGTTTCCTGCTAGCAAAAGCTAATGGATGATCGATATCTCCTTCTCCAGGTTGTGCTAAAACTGCTTCCAAGGAAATAGAAGACGCATCGACATGCACTTGAAACTCCTTCCTCCAATCTAGGAAAACCAGAATAGGCTCAGTAACCATTTTTTGTTTTAGTGTGTCGAAGATCTGCTGGCACTCTTATGTCCAACTAAACTAACATTATTTATTCAAAAGATTCTCCATGGGTGTTGTTATCTGAACATATCCCTTAATGAACTTCCTATAATACCCAGTATGTCCCAACGCAGTGCGCAGCTATTTGACTGAAGTAGGAGGTGGCAGATAAACTATAATGGTGATTTTAGATGTATCTACCGACAATACCTTCTTGTATACAATATGACCTAACAACACTCCAAATGGTGAGAAGAAGATGCATTTTTTTTAGATTCAAGGCAATTTGACACTACCTGCATTTTTCCAATATTAGCCTTAGACATTCAATATGATTTTTCAGTAAACTAAAAAAAGTCCAATCATCAAAATATGCTTCTAGAAATTTATGAAAAAACTCCTTAAATGCTTCAACCACCACCCTGGAAAAGATGGTTGGGGCATTCTTCAATCCAAATGGCATTACTGTATACTGGTAAGATCCCCATTCTGTTGCAAATGTGGTCTTATGGAGATCTTCCTTAGCAATCCGGATCTGATGGTACCTTGAAAATCCATCGGTAAAGGAATATACCTCCTGGCCTCCCACATTATCTAACACTTCGTCGATGAATGGTGTAGGGAAGGGGTCATGCAAACAGGCATCATTCATCTTCCTGAGATCTATGCAAATCCTGATCTCTCCTGTCTTCTTATCCTGTACCACCATAGGGATAATCCACTCTGACTCTTCGACAGGTTCTATAATCCCTGCTTCCAACATTCTGTCGAGCTCAATCTTTACTTTCTCCTTATATTTAGGGTTCAATCTGTAGGGTCTTTGTTTGACTGGTCTTGCATCTGGTTTCAAAGGGATCCTGATCTCTAACATAGGTCATTTTATGCCCTTCATATCAGTGAACTTAGTCAGAAACAAGTCTTGATATTCATGCAGTAACTCTGTAATCTTGTCAATGGTAGCAGCATCCCAATAATCTCCAACATTGGCAAGCTTTGGTTTCTCCTCTGTTCCAATATTGACCTTCTTAATATTGATTGGTTTTTCAATGAATGGTAGCTTAACTCTTGGTCCTTCCACATCTCTTTGGTCTTCTGTTTCGGTGATTTTCACCTTCCTAAGATCATCATCCTCATCAGCATTGATGTTGTAACAACCTTGCAATTTTTAGAGGGGCACAGTCCATTCATCCTCTTCTTTTTCCAAGGGGAAGCTAGATGCCTCCTCATAATTTATGTCTTACAATCTGTAATGCTTGATCTATTGAAGGAAACTGACTTTCAAATAAGAAGCTAGTGACAAAATTCGAAGTCATACCTTCAAAATCTACAATGACAAGGCACAGCTCTGCTTGAAGGTACCGGTTAATAGGTTTCATGTCCAGTGTGTTAATGAATTTGTGCACCCACTTCTCTTGAGGAATGTTGCTCCAGGCTTCCCCGCAACTTCACATATGGTCCTTTGGGCAGCTTCGACCTGTGTACCGAACTTCGTAGCCTTCTACTTGTGTTGAGAACCGTGTTTCATCAAGATACGACATTGTACCCAGTCAGCAATGTTGGTTTTGTGTGTCCCCCACCATCTTGTTGGGGTTTCTTTCAGGGCCTCATCCATTGCCAACAATCTTTGTTGTATTGGTACACTTTCTTCAATGTCCGACAAGAAGGTTTCTAAAGGATTCATACCATCAAAGGTGGGTAAGTTACTTATTGTTGTGCCAATCCAGTGAACTTCTCTGGTTAATCTAGCAGATATTCTTGTAGATACTTCATACATTTTATTCTTCTAGTTCTCTAGTGCTTCTTCTGAGTCTGATGAACATGCGCTATCACTTCGTCAGATTAGGTTTCCATCTACCGTAGGATTAATGTAATCATGTTGTTTGCCTGTTAGTTTGTGCATGTTTTCCAGCTCATATGCGTGGTCTTCCTCTCTGATGGGCTTTGTGTATCGTTGACCTTCATCTGGATCTAAAGCCGCAATGACCCTAAGGCCATATCTTTCAAAAGTCATACGTCTTTTCTTTAAATCAACCACAGTGGAATTATTGAAAGTCCAATCAATTCCTAACAATGTAGGGTAAGGACAACTATCATCAACTATCTCAATTACCTCAAATTCTGCAAACATTCTTACTCTGTTGATGTCCACAAGGACATCTTCCCCTCTGCCAAAGGGGATTACAACTTGCTGATTAGTCATCCTAAGCCTGATAGGGGAATAGATCAACTTGGGTTTTCCCATTAATGCCCAGGTTTCCTTCATCATGAAATTGACCTCTGACCCTAAGTCGAGGACCACATAGTCTATATCATATTCTCCTATTTTGAGAATTGAAGTGTAATTCCTTATTTTTCCTTCTCCTTTTTGTGATTTGGTGTACTTCCCTAGTCAATATGGGATATATCTTTCATAGCTCATACTGTATGATTAAATTTTGTAGTTCTTGTACAATGCTCTCATCCTGAATCAACTTAATACAAGTATATAGAAATTCCATGAGCTTTCTTACCTCTTTTCCTTCTCTTGGCAAAGCAGACTAATCAAATGCCTGAGGAATTCCATATTCTCTCACTTCTGGTCATGTTTTTGATGAAGAGCCTTGATCTCGCTTGAACTCTTTTCTTGCCTCCTCGAATACTTGTCTTTCTATTTTTGCATCAAAAGTTTGGGTCTTCTCTGTAGCTTTCCTGACTCCTGAGTCTTCTGTAGTCTTCCCTTTGGTCAGTCTATCTTCTCCTATAACAGTGCCTCCTCTAGTGATAACAATGACTCTAGGGTCTTCTCCATGAGGTTCATCATATATTAGTTGCACTTGTGGGTTCTGTTGAGGTCCTCATCTTTCTTGGAGCTTAGCTAGTAGCACGGGACAATCTTATATACCATGTTCGAACGAGTTGCAGTAGCTGTAAGTAGTGCAAGGGTTCTAAAAATCCCTTTCCAGGTGTCCTGGTTGTGCGTAGTTATAACAGATGATCTATCCTCGGACTTGAACCATACCTCCTCCTCCTCCTCCTCCTTTGAATCCACTACAAGGGTTGAAGTTTCCTCTCCCAGGGGAGTTATACTATGTAGCGTTTCCTTCTTGTTGTACTTCACCTTGAATTTTGTATATGTCTCTTGACCTTTCATGCATGAGTTCATAAGCCTTACAATCCCTATCATTGTGCCCCACAGACTTACAGAACATGCAACACAAATTTGTGGGTGTCTGACCATTGTTTTTCATGTAATAGAACTCACCAAGGCAATGTCCATTTCAGCATACTTCGCATCAGGGTAGGGTGACTTGCTTCAAAGGGCTCGGAGCTCTAGAGGCTAGGTATTCATGAAATAGGGGATAGTTCTCCTTGTCATGACCTTCTGATATGCATCTGACACACTAGATGTCTTCTCTTTTATATTTTCCTTTGTCTTTCTTCATATCTTCAACCTGCAAAGACAAACTAGTGAGCTGACTCAATATTTGACTCATACCTGAGTTGGATTATCCCATAGGGTCTAACCCTAACTTCATGGTGATATCCAGTGTCTCAGCCTGCGAAGCAATCTTCTATTGCATCAGAGGAACTTTGATGTGTGGTAAGAGGGAAGCAATGAACCACTCTTTGTTCTGCTCATCTGGGATCTAAAAAGTCAATTGGCCTGTTAAGGTCCTAAACCTCTTATCAAACTCCCAAACAGGCTCATCTACCTTCTTCTTGATCTCCTTCAGTTTTGTAATGCATTGTGACTCCGACTTGGGTTTCTTGAACTCTGCAACCAACGCATTCTTGATCTCATTCAGTGGCTTAGGCTGTGCAAGTCTTTGGACAAGCTTCATGTACCATCTCAGTGCGTGATCCCTTAGAGTTGTACTAAACTGAGTTCTTTTAACATCTTCATTAGTGACATTCTTAATATTCCATACAACCTCACATAGGAACCAATTCTGATCAGGATCCTCAGATCCATTTCTCCTAAATATAGGGAGCCTCATCTCATTTTCCATAGATCTTCCTAGGGTTCCTGACTGAGGATGTGTTGGAATACTAGTAACAGTGCTCTGAACACTCTCGTGACTCTGACTATTCTGATTGCTTAGTGTTGTTGAAACAATAGGAGGATTAATAGTACTTACTTCAACAGTCTCTGTAGTTCCTGAAGTTTTTGGCTCGTTCTGGCGAGGTTCTTCAGCTTTCCCTTCCTCTGCCCTAGCAGGTTCTGAATGCTCTTGGTCGGTCAAATATACCTCTTCTCCACTGTAGAAACCCTCATCCCCGTATTTTTTCTTGAACAGGCTCGCAAGATGAACTTCTCTGAATGCTCTCCCACTGTGCATATGTCCAGCCTCTACGCCGTTGTCATTGTATGAATTATTGAACATTATCTTTTTCAAATCCAATCAATCTACTGTATCTTCAAGATGTTCTTCTCATGCAATAGCATCTTGATTCTCAACTTCATAAAATGTAAAAATTTTCATTTGGGTCCCTTCAAGAAATATCTCTCAGCTTTGTTGTATGACTCTACTCTGTCAACAACAAACTCGGTGATGTACCCTCCAATGGTGCTATCAAACCAGTGACCTATTTCTCTTGAAATAGCATTATCAAACCTCTTGACCTTCTTGATTAGCACCAACATCCAAAACACAGGAGGTCTAGATCTGATCTCAAACTGGGTATCTTCTAATCTGGCTAGCCACTCATATAGCTCCTGATGGATTCCTCCGAAGAATATCTTGTGTATATCAGTAAAAATATATCTTCCTAACCAATCCTCTATACTAATATTAGGGTTCTTATTCTGGGCTTTAGCGAATCCATTTTCTTGATCCTCTATCCACTTTTGAATCTTTGTCTTTGATAGAAACCACCTTGACATTCCCTCAAGAAGATTCCTGTCCCGGCAACGAAACCATTTGTTGGCACAGGGGCAGACCCAGGGTTCAGCTCCAAGAGTGCACCAACAAGCCCTAACTACTGGCCCATTTGGCAACACTTGCAAAGAAGATGCAGTCTCACCTGAAGTAGCTATGGGGGGGTTGTAGGACAGATATTTCTACAACCAAGGGGAATATCAAGTGCATCTAGCAACTAGAACAATACATCATGCATATATCAATTATCAGCTTAGATCTACTTCACACAACTATAGATCATATCTAACACAGTAATGCAATAGCAGAATATCAATGACAAGTAACAGAACACCAATCACACATATGACACAAGATATACGTGGTTCACCCCCTCTCTAGGGATACATCCATAGAACTGTGCTTTATAATGTATTAAGATCAAGCATATAGTTCTTGTATGCTCTCTTAGCTAGCAAATCTTCTTTCTTCTCCTCTCTATCCATCCCCTTCCTGCACACCCAGCTACAGGACTTGATCTCTGCACTCAGCTAGAGATCTTACAATACTAGAAGGCTCTCACTATTATCACTTCTTTCTCTCACAATACTAGAATGACAATGACGACACACAATCGTAACACAGCGAACAACCCAACAGAGGTGCTCTTGACCTTTATTTATACATTACAATATCTCACTGACATCCTTAGGTTGAAACCTAAGTGTCAAAACCCTAGATACCAAAACCCTAGGTGTCTAAAACCCTAGGTCAACTTGACCTACGATTTCAGGGCTTCGCCAGCTTGTCTTTCCTTCCTTCTCACGCAGTGCTCCAAAGCATCCAACGGTGGATTTTTCCACTTGTTCAGTTGTCCACGATCCTTCTTCCTTTCTGATTTGTCATCCTCGATCTCCTCATCCAATGGCTTGCTTCCTTTTACTTCACTCTGTCTTTTATGCTCTTTTTCTCACTTCGACTCAATGACAGTCACTGTGTCTTCTGCACAGTTCTCATTTCACCTTCTCTTCCTTGATCTTTGCTTGCTTCCATAACCAAGGGCCAATAGGTAGTTTGATAAAATATTAGATGCGTGGCTCCAATAAATTATTCTTGAAACCAAGAGGAGATCATTCAGGTATGTTCTGACACTCTCGTAAAAATGAATCTTAGAGTAAATAATGCGCTACAAATATTACTTATACTGATTTTTTATATTTTTATGGAGGTTGAATGATTTTGGCAGGTACTTTAATATCTTTCTTTTTTGATTGAGGGAATCTCAAGACTAACAAGGGGTCATACAGATGAAGAGAAATACATGGGGCCAACCATTCCAATTGTACTGTTGACCAGTTCATCAGATCAAGTGTGATTGCTCCTTTCAGCATATAAGTTTATATAGCCATCAATTCTAGTTATGTTTAATGTTTTATGAATTGTTATGTTAGATTGATAAATTGAAAAACCACCATTTAGTTATGTACAATCTTTTGATTATGTCCTCTAGATATTATGTATCTGTCAGAGTAGGTTTATGGTTAACCAATGGATAAATCTAACGTGAATGTATGGATAAATTCTAACATGAATGTATGGCTCCGAACATGCCACCAAAAATGGTAGTTTCTTTTTGGTGAAAAGATATTTGGAGGAATGGAACCTATTGAAATGAACATTATGACCATTTGGAGGCTTAGATATTATGATATTGCAGTGCACCCAAATTGAAAGGACCGTTTGGAGGTAGAGATATAGAGAGATTGCAATGAACCGTTTGGAGGCCCAGACATCATGAGATTGCAGTACAATCCAAAGGGTGCATTGCAATCTCATATATTTCTGCCTCAAACAGTCATTTCAACTCGGTTGTAATGCAATCTCATGATGTATGGGCCTCCAAACGGTTCATTTCAATATCACTATCTCTCCACCTCCAAACGGTCCTCCTTTACGCAACAATACAATTTTTCTCCTTTGGTACAAGATGGAAGTTAAGTAGTATGGCTATCTATCATTGGGAACTTTAGGCATATTCGCACTTCCCTCTGGGAAGCAAATGTCATCCAAATGGTAGGGTTCCTAAGGGATCATCCTTGCTCAGTGCTTGGATTGATCCTTGGATATGTTCCTTGGTGGTTGATATAAGTCCCTAGACGTGTCTAGGGCCCCTAGATGTGTTCTAGGGAATCCTTTCTCAGTGCTTGGATTGATCCTTCGATGTGTTCCTTGGTGGTTGATATAAGACCCTAGATGTGTTATAGGGCCCCTGGATGTGTTCCAGGGAACCCTTGCCTAATGCATGGGTTGATCCTTGGTCTTGTACCTTGCTGGATAAGACCCTAGATGTGTTTTAGGGCCCCCAGATGTGTTCTGGAGCAACCTGCTATTTGACCAGGTGGATCTTGGTGTAATACCAAGATGTGTTGATGTGTGATCCTCTTCCAATCTCCCGGGATGGTCAATGAGACCTAGGAGTGCCTATGAAGATGGACATGACCACATTGTTGATGGACCCCCTTATGCAGTGATGATAAAGTTTATAGGTCATTATGAGACTCATGTGGACATGTTTTTCCATTATGGACCCCCCTTGACTTTGTCTTAAAAGGTACCCCCTTGTTGTTTTATGTGATTGAGGTTTTATTTATGTGATTGGGGTTTAATATGTGTTTAAGGGTTTTTATAATTAATATTAATATTAATTGACATTTTAATTAATATTTATATTAATTAAATGTCAATATTTAATTATAATTTTAAATTTCCCTAACCCCTCTCCATAACTATAAATAAGACCCTCCCCTCTAGCATTCTATTACACTCACACTCACTCACTCCTCACTCTCCTATTTTCTGTGGATACCTCAGTTGTTCTCTCTTGATGATGGTGCAACCTCCTTTTTGGACTATCTTTTCAGATCTGAGTTTTGTTTGTTGTAGTTGTCTTGGGAAAAATTGTTCCTAATTCCTTATGACAGAGATCAAACCCTATAGGCTTGATCCATGAACCTAAAATTGTTTCTGAGCATATTATAAAGGTTTTCATCCACACATGTGATAGGTACATATTTCTTAGATTGGGAGGTAAGATTGAGGTTTGTCTTTTCACTCAGAAATTTTGTTTATACTCAGAATTTAATTTAGATCTGTTTTCTTCTTTTCTCATATATGTTGATCTTGTGAACAGAAAAATAAAAAGGGATTATTTGTTTCTATTTTTCCCTAATTCTAATTACAAATTTCCTATGACTTTGACCAAGGGCACACTACTCTAGGAAGCCTCCTCACACCTTCTTGTGACCATTCTTATTTCTATTCTTAGTCTATAACAAACATCACTAAACAACACAATGCCTGAAATCATACTAAGCTCTCTATTACTAAGCTCTTGTTATGGAAACTATGTGATATGGCACACAAAGCATAACTTGTATCTACAGGTTATCGAACTCACTATGAAGCTTCTGTATGATTAGAGTGGTATCATTCTTAGGAATATACAATATGAAGATTAAGACTAACTGACTTATTACCTATATTATACCAATCTTATTGAGGCAATGTCGTCAATGAATATGGGAAAGGTGATTGCCTTCTTTCTCTATTAAGCTGCCATTACATGTTACCAGTCATATTGATTTCCCATATTCATGCCTATTCAACGGTAAACCTACTACTGGAACCAGTGTAATTTGGCAGTAGAGGTTATACAACCATTGCATGAAAGATTTCCATTTAATTGATACTCATATGATCTAATAACATGGACTAGTAATACTTGTATAGCCTTATTTACTCTTATTGTGTGATGTATGTACCTGATGAGTTCAATGAATATGGAATAAAAGGGCATATGTTTTATATTATTGCTATGTGATCCTCTTTTTTCTAACAAGAAACACCAAACCATAAAGGTAAGCAATAATATCATTAAGAGATAAGGGATAAGTGGTGGATAAAAAGGACCTAGTAGTGCAAGTCATCATTACATGAGGGGTTGGTCACTAGGGAAATAACTCCCCAAAACTACCTTTATGTGCACATGTGAAATGTTACTAAAGTCTAGTGAAGCTTAGTTACATGTATAAGTTCCCCACAAATGATGTTATAATGATCATCATTATGACACTAGTTAGAAGATTACATCAATCCACTAGACAACATTAAAACACATTCTAACATATCCCTCATCTAGAAATGAAAAAACCCAATGCATGCATCAATATGGATCTTTATGTTTTGAAGCTATCCATATGAATGCTTATTTGAAGATAGCCATATGAATGGATCTTTAAGATTTTCATCTTTATGATTTGGTACAACAAAATTTAGGAAAATTGCTAAGTTCATGAGATGTGACAGGAACATGTGTAAAGAGATTGAAATTGATTTTTATTGATTGCAATCAATAACAATCAATTTCAATGTCACACCACTTGTTTCTCTCCATCCTATTGTTGAGTTCTATATAATCCTCTCATTTATTCATATGATTACCCACATTTTATAGCACTTAATTACAATTCAGCAATTCAACCCCAAAGAACTTACCTCGGAGCACCATTCAACTCTGCAAACTCACCTCTAGAAATAGTGCACCATTGGAGGATTGGTGAAGGGGGTCGATCTTGAATATACGATGATAATTGTAGCCAACCAATAGGTAATGAAAATATTTGCAAAATCATGTTTGTTTTCATTTTTCAAGAGGTTACAAGGCTAGGACCTAGGAATTGGATTGGAATTTGCTAAAACCTTCAACAGTAGGAGGGCATTAGTGCAACAAGTTGTTGAATCAAGTTTTCATTGATGCCAAAGGATGATCGATTGATTGATGTCAAAGGATTGATGTCAAGGAATTGATTGATGTCAAAGGATTGATGTCAAGGAATTGATTGATTCCAAAGTATGATTGATTGATGTCAAGTGTCAAAGGTTTGATGTTGATTGATGTCAAAATAAAAATGTATTGTTATAGTTTATTGATGAAGTATGTATTGTCCTTGATGTGAATGGATTGATGTCAACTGGAATCATAGTCATATGATGTCATGCATGGATGCAAGATGGATCAATGAGTTGTCATTGATATATGATGCATATATGAAGATGGATCAATGAGTTTTCATTGATATATGATGAATAGATGAAGATGGTGTTATCACATAAACCTGTCAAGGTCTCGAGAGTTGTGGTTTCTACCTAGGCCTGTGATTTTTATTTTTTTTTGCCTATTTTTCTCCTTTTTCAGACCCGATCACAAGTTTACTTCTAAGCTTGTAGTTTTCAGTGTTTGCCTTCATCCCTTTGATTCACCCATCCTCCTTGTCATCTCGTCTGAGGGATATCATCCCTTAGCCTTTATGTTTTCCCTAAGGTCGATCACTTCTCCTTTTTCCTTGTTTTTGATCCTTCTCTTTTCCTGAGCCCTCAGCCAATCATCCAAGGAATTGTTTGTAGGTTGCAGCACTGAGAGAGGTTTAATATGGGCTCAAATCAAGCGAGCAAGCAAGTTCAGTCCTCGACGAAGGCAAGCGAGTAGGGGAATCGAGAGTTTGAATGTTGCAAATAGTTCAGCAAGGATCACGAAGTCCCAATTCACAAAAGGGAAAATCTGGGTCATCCAATCATAAAGAGCCGAGGGCCATTGATCTGACATCAATAGATTTCAGAGGATCAGAAATTGGGAATTTGGAGTTCTCTTCATAAAGGTGCATCCATAGCCTGAAATCCTAAGACCCAAAAAGTTGACAGTCTTAATCTAAGCCATCCAAATTAAGAGGTGTGTGTCGTTAGTTCAGCAGGATCATGATTTCACGAATCGAGTTTCGAAAGAGGAACATGGTACGGGACCCCCAAAACATGAAATCACAAAATGCCCAAGGATTGAGCCCGCAATCTCATCATTTGGTCACATGGGCAGCAGGTCTATAAAGAGCGGTCAATGGTCATCACCTAGCCGGCGTTTCATATTGTCAAGGGAAGGATCGTGGCCATCGATTTTGAAGTAGGATCGACCGTTGATCTCAAAGGTCATTTCTCGGTTTTGGGGATCACCATGTTAGAATCAACTTGGAGTGAAAACTCCCAAAAGGCAAAGACTTGGAAGCACCTTTGGAATGAAAGCTCAAGGTCGTAGCCCAAAGTCACATGCAAGATTGGAGCGATAGAGGGAAGCTGTGCTGAAATGCCGAGAGCACCTATGTTGAATGCAGAGGAAAAACAACATAGCCCAAGGCATCGATATCATTTTGAAGAATTCATAGGCGCCACCTGGGGCATTCATGGGTGTCAGGATCCATCCCGATACCAATTCAGTTAGTTAATGGAAACAGGGGGAGGTATTTGAAACTTGGTTTTAGCCCATAAATGGAAAGCATGGAAGCGTCGACCGTGGAGGTGGGCTGTCAGCCCAAGGTCTCCCTGTCAATGATTTTTTTTGCAAAACCCATATTGATCTGAGATTGCGTCTAACAAAAGAATACAAATACAGTCTGACAAAAGAAGGTGCATACGTGAAGCTTTGAATGAAGTAGACAGGTCACACTCTTGGTGATGGCAGGTTGTTGTTAAGAACCCAATATTGAATACAAAAGCACCACAAAATATATAGAAGAGAAATATAGAAAAAAACAACTTTATTATATCAAACCCTTGAGGTAGGGCAACACCATACAATGGATCATATTATGGAAGGGATCCTCTCCTGTTCACTTGCCTTTTTGAGGGGGCTTCCTCCTAATGATCTTCAGCTCCAAATACAATTCTTCTCTTCATGTCTCATTACATTGCTTGAACCCCTTTATATAGTGCTACCATCACCTAAGAACATTCTAGAGGAGGAATCTTCTAGAAGTAGAACCTTTTAAGAAGTCCTCTTACATTTATTATATCTAATTATCCATTTATTATATCTAACTACCATAGTGGGCCTTATTTAATAAT
>SNQJ01S0055171.1:9969-20589 GCA_010110895.2 Picea sitchensis
AAATCGACTTGGGAGCCGATCCATTAGTGGTTGGGAGGCCGACCAGCTTCATAAATGCGCCGTTTGGCAGGCGCGTGGGTTTTGCACCCCACAGCCGCGCATATGCGCTCCAGATACGAAGATGTTGCGCGCGCGCGCGCGCGCCCAGTGGGTGCATAGCGCTTTGTAATTTTTTGGCCATTTTGCATAGTTTTGACCCTTTTGCTGTGCTGTGGAATTAATCCTTGTGCCATGAACGACTGTTTTTCTGTGCTGATGATGCGGAGTTCTTGTCGCCCTGTGCGGACGAAATTTCAGTGATAACAGCCTCTTCTTCAAAAACAAACCCCAAATGTCATGATGTCTTTTGATACACAAGGAACCAAGGAATTTAGGAACCAATCAAGAAAAAATGCGGGGGGGGGGACCTTAAATTTGATTAATCTCTTTCGTCGACGCCATTCTAGATGTGATATGAGATATGGACAAGTTTCTTTTCCTCAAAGTTGGCCAACAACTCAGTTTTGGCGTCATATCTTACCAACAACTGGAAATGGTTTAAGAAAACCATCTCTAGGTATTTAAAGTAAGTGTACTTTGAGCTATCAAGATCGATATACCATTTCACGACACCCACTATAAGATTGTGTTGAAACAAATGCAACTAAAGAAATCATCCTTAACGAGTTGGATGATCACAATAAATGAAATTTCGTAACATGATCACCTGGATATTCGATAGGATTTCCTTCAAACTTAGGGATATCCGAGGGAAACTTAGTCGGAATGGGGGGGGGGAACAAAAATCATGATAGATCGGGTCATTCAACAACATTGACAAGTCTATCAAATGAAGAGTTTCCAGGAAAGGTAGTCTAGGTTGTGGTGGATTCAAAGGAAAAGAGGTGTCTGGATTTTGATTGGCACCGGGTTGCCAAGAAAAATTTGCTTGTTGGCCATGGTTTTGGTAGAAACCATGGTGGCCCTGGATAGTAAAAGGAGTGTGTGCTTGATTCTGCATTGTCGATTGATTCCTGTAGTTTGATGACATGACTTGTGTAGGGATTTATCCCTGCACAGTATTCCAAGGACCTTGGTTGTGGATTCACCCATTCGACCCTCCTAAGATAGGTACTGAACCCTACCTGAGGTTCTACTGAGTGTGGGAGGGGTTTCTCCTGATTGACATCCCTTTTGAAGGAAATGAGCCTTTCCAAGTATTTCCAATACCTTGCGAGGAGTAAACTCTTGTCATCGCTCCCTGTGAAGGAATGAAACCATGCATAGGGATTGGTTGGCCAAAGATGAGGTTTCCCCCTGCCGAGAAAGAAGACGATGAGAAGGTGTTATTTCCAAACACATCGAATAAAGACAAAGGGTTATATCCTACCATATTCATATAGGATTGAGGTCCAATAATCCCCCCACTGAATAAACTAGAGATGGTGTTAAGACCGATTGGATGCTGGAAAGTGCCTTCTAGTGAAGAGTCGAAGGAGGGATATGACCTCCACCATAAGGGATATAGTTAAATGGGGCAGTGGTTCCCGTGAGAGATCCTTGTAAGGGAGCATTGGATTTACCTACCCCTATACCAATAGTCTGTAGAGTGGAGTAGTTTAGGATCGAACTAGAGTCGAAACCCCACATCCCATATGAAAAGGGATCACTAGATATGTTCTAGATAGAGGGAAAAATGGTCAGAGTCATTTAAGAGACTATGCTACTGCTTGAAGTAGTGTGTGTTTGGAAAACCGTAGTCCTGATAGGTGGAGGTGAGGGAGGAGGAATGACACCTCCTCCCGTGACAACTGAGATGGCAGTATGAGGACTCCAAAAAAGAGGTAACACTAGTTGCTTCCATCTTTTCTCATCTAAAAAAATGATGTTCAGGTGAAGTCACCTCAGGAGGGACTATTTGAGTAAGAAGTGGCACTGATAATTTAGTGATCAGAGGGTTTGCTAGTTGAAGCCTTCAACTTCGAGGTTAGAAACAATGGACTACTTTGATGTAGGAAATTCTTCTCCAGGAGTTGACTCATGTATAGTTTTATGTGGCTCAGTCGCTTCAAATGAACCCTCTTTATCTATCATATGCCTCAGGGGTGGCTCCAATGTACTCGACGACGAGATCTGAAGCCTATGCAAACAATGGAGCTATTGATATTCCACCCTGTGAAATGATCAACTGACACTCTAAGGTTTAGATAGCATGAAACATAGAGCACACACTAAAAAGTTCCTAATGGAAAATCAAGAAAAAAACTGACTGGAAGGAAGAACAATTATTCCAATCGACACTAGAGAAAATTACTGGTGCAAGTGTAACGTGAAAAAGGAAACACCCTCCATGTATACTTTGCAAAGTATGATATGACGTCTGCCCTAGGTACCGTGGTGTTGATGATTAAAATCGTCAACGAAGTTTCACCCGCAAACTGTTTCTAAAGCCTATTATTATAAAAACTAAATAATACTAGTAGGTGGGACCCCCTTGAACTATTGAAGATTAGATCTGTTCATTTTGATGTTGTGATGATGTGTGACATGACTTACATGTTTGATGAGATCTTGTTGTTATTGGTTATGATTTGAGCTTATGAAGCATTGATTCCTTATGTTACTACAACCGTTTCTATTCATTAATATCATTTCTATATGTTCTTATCACACCTGCACAACAAACGTGTTAGTGAAATTACATGAAGGGCAATTTTGAGAAGGGAAAAAATAATATAAAAAATGTAAGGAAAAGGGATCTAATTCTGCAATTTTACTATACTACATGCAAACAATTGAAAGGAAATGAGAAAAAATTGTAAAGGGGAAGAATTTAAAGATATCCTATATACTATACTACATGCATGAAAGAATTAACAATTATTATTAAATCCTACCTAACAAGTAAATGGTTATGTGAATTGTTGAATTATATGGAACTTCGTTGAATTAGGTTATGGAATAAGTTAGAAAGGTGATATGGCCACGTTGTTGGTTTTAATGGGTGATTCTTTCGATACATGGTTTGATTGATGGTGTTGATGAAGAACTCGTTGGCATGTACTATTGAATTAATGAAATGTGGGTGGAGGCGACGTGCATTTACTGCACGTCCCCTTTACTCCTCCAGTTAGCTTCCACCCTAGTCGGACTATTGTTCGATATTGTTGTTGTGGTTATGGTATGAATTCTTAGCAGAGAGGAACCACTCGACCACCTCACATTTTAAGGAATTCCATTACAGGTATGCTCTTGTTTTGGCCATTCGTGACTCTTATTTGGTTATGAAATGATTACTGGCTCAGGTGTATTGGTTTTTGTTTTCCTAAGTGTTGCAGCTATGTGAAAATTTGTTCTTAGAATGAAGAGTAGATGGTTCTTCCTGTAAAAATATTGAATTCGTAGAAGTTATTGGTCATCCTGGGTGATAGCTCTATGTTCTCCTTGATGGCTTAGTTGGAGGGTTTCTTTGTTTGGTCTTGAGTGGATGGCTATCTTCACACATTTGTCAGTAAATCTAATCTTTGGATTTTATGGGCCTAACGGTTGAAGGCATTATGTGTCCTTGTGTTTTGTTCATTTGGGCATTGGTTGATTTCACGACTAAGGGTCATGAAGTGGGTTTTCCTATTCTTACTTGGCCCTGTCTTCACCTCTGTGTTGTGGTTGTTTGATTGAAGAGCATGAGGATTATCCCCTACGTGTGTTAAATAATATTTCCAGGCCAAAATTAGAGCCTCCCTTTCTGTTATGGCCCCTATCGTAGATTTGTTACTTGTCCATGAACGGATCATGGCTCTCTTTGTGTGTACATCATTGGCCTTGAAGGTTTTACCATTACGAGGAGTTGGCTATGTTCCCCTTGTGTTGGCTGCAGAGAAAACCCTTAACCCTCCAGCCTGGAGTTTTATAGAGAAGGATGTCGGGCCTGTCAAGTTGGCTATGGGTTATTGTGGATTGAATGTATGGTTGATCACTTTGAATACAAACTCTCCCAGTCAATCATATGGTAGTCATGTTGGTTTGGCATTTAGTTACTTCCTCTGTGATAATCATGACAAATCCTACATTGTTATTGGCACCACTCAAATCACACAGTCGCTCTCCTTATGATTAATAACTCAGTATTGTTTAATCGAGAGGGTCGTTGCCCGATTCGACTTGATGTGTGTGTATGCATTGTTGTCACAACTTGTTAGGTCAATTGATTTTATGACGGTGATAAATTGGTTGATACACAGTCATTGGCATTTTTTCACTGAGTATTTCTTGGATGTTTAGTTGGCATTGGTTACAAATTCTAGACGTTTCTAACACATGTCACGTTGTGTGTATGGTGGTTTTGCATAATAAAATAATGGTCATTGTAATTGTGGTTTTATTTTGGGGCCGAATGATTATTGAACCAGATGACTATAGAAACTATGTCCACTGTATCCTTATGATTGTTTGATTGTATAAGCCTGGTGAATTACATTCGAACTAAATCGAATTAATATTATGTTAGATTGATGGCTCAACATAATAGATTGAGTTATTACTGTGACTATGTGTTTGATTTTATTAAATGGAGATATTACATCAAAGTGTTTTGGTGACTACGCACTGTGTATGATATGGATAGCTTGGGTTTCACACTCAGGGATACCCACAGGGTTTTAAGCATGTTGAAATCGATCATTTTTTAAGAGAGGCATGTTGTTTGAGACCTCGTCATGTTGGATGGATGGCCTAGCTTTTTAAGTAACAATGAATTGTTTTTTACAGTGGCAGGATTTCATTGCATGGGTGAATTTCCCTACGCATAGATTGTATTGAAATGGTTGTTGTTGGCTGTATGTTTAAATGTCGATTTATATATATGTTAACGAATATCATTTCATTTAAATGACATGCCCGATTATAGTGATAGTGTGACATCATTTTTAATTTTGGAAACATGACTTTGAGTATATTTGGTGATTGGAAGTAACGAAGGGGCAGTGGTTGATTTTGATGTTTAACAGAGTGGAATGGTTACTGTTCGAAATTTTTTATAGAATGAAAAGTATGTAAATGAAAGGAAAAAAACCCCTTAAAAATTGTGTGGAATACATACCGTCTCGTGGTGGCACTGTGTTGGATATTTGATTATAAATAGAGGACTAGCTAAATGCACATAAATTGTTATTTGGTCAGAATGATTGATGGTTGATGCATTTCTTTCTGCAAAATGTTTTATGGATCACTTAATTAATTTAATGAAAAATAATCATTCTTCTTCCCTTCTATTATTCCATTTTTCATTAAATACAAACCCCGTCACCTCCCATATTCATTTTTTTTCACTTCGTATTCTGAGATTGATTACAGTCAAGAGAATTTTGGTGTGAAAGCAATTGAAAGTGATAGTGTCTTGCATGGATTACGGTGATGTTTTATTAGGTTGTTTATAGTTGATTGTTGTTGTCATTGAGCAATAACCGTTTTCTTTTCCCCCTCATGGTATCATTTTTTCTCTCAATACAAACCCCACACATATCCCAAAACCCTTTTCACCCCTACTCATTGATAAATGGTAAAACAATTTGTATGGATTGGATTGCATGAGTCTGATACATTGCTGAGCCAAATCTATTTCATATTTTTAAGAGTTGTCATGTATGGTTATTTAAAAGACTATTTTGTAATCAATCACGCATGCAGGATGAGTTTTTTCAATCGAGGTAGACATGGGTGAGGAAACAGAGGTAGAGGTAATTGGAACCTAGTCCCAAGAAGGCCCAGGTTCTCCATACATTTTGACATTGATTCACAAGATCTTGGCCAATTGTTTCATGTCATATTCTTCAATTGGATTGGGCAGGGAATAGTCCAACCTAGGCCTGAAAGGCCTCCCTTCCAAGCCTTGTAAGCCCCTAGTATCCCCGTACCTCCTCATGTCTTATTACAACCCGAGGTTCCTAAAAATGATGGATGACAGAAGATTTTCCATCCGACAGTCTCCCAACATCGTGGCTGGACCAACTTATCCTTTCCTTCTCCTCTACCTATTAACCCCATTATCCAAGCTGCCCCTAACCACTCACCAGTGAAATCCTCCCATGCTAGAAAGAGATTGAAAACTGAGATCCACCATGCCCTTGATAAAGGAAAATCCATTGTTGCCCCTTCCTCACCCTCCAATGGCTCTGACAAATCTGTGTCTTCTCGAATGCATTTGAGGGATGATTGTTCCCACATGATCAACATGATTAGGCCTAAATTATCTGGACAACCAAAGGAAAGTTCAAGAAAATCAAGAGGTGACAACAACAATCAAGGAAGGGTTTCATTGCAGACTGGGAAATATGGCTTTTGAGTTTTTATTGTATCTACTATTTTATGACATTTGACTTCAGGGATCTTTGGAAAACATGTTTTATTTTGGATATATGAGTATTATTTTTGAAATAATTTCAAATTTCATGAGCTAAAATTGCCAAAAGTGAATATGTTGATAGGAGACACAAGGAGGTGTGTTTTTCTTAACTAATGGTTATGTTATGATTGTCATGAATATTATGAACTGATGGGAGTCACAAGGGGTCCCACCTACTAGTTATTATCTATTTATGACTTATTATATTTATTACTCTTCCCCCTAACTAAAGTTAGTTTATTCTTTTAATTAACTTAACTAATGAGTTGGTTCGACTACTTCAACCAATTCTAATTTGTTAAAAGAAAAAGGAAAGGGAGGAACAAGAGGAGGATAGTTCAATTTGCTATTTGATTTTATGTTGAGATAGTTCAATTTTCATTCATTCATTTATTCATCACAAGCCTAATTATCTTTTATGATAGTAGGGTCTTATTGTAGACAACAATATTCAAAGCTAAATCACATCATTCAAACATTTGTTTTTCAGAGGTGTTGATCTATCTTTGATAGTCTGTGTAGACTTGTCTCTTTATGAATTAGTTTTCATGATTGACAAAGTCTATTGTGCAGAGTCAAGTGGGCAGTAATATGTGGCAAGTTGATCCATAGTTTAGAGTTCAGTTTTGGTTTTTTGTTAGAGGTCCTTTTGTATGTTCCATCGGGGATGTCTAAGTTTGACTTTGGTCCAAAATTTCTGCATGAGATTTTGTAAATAAAATGACTCTTTGGTGAATTTGAATAAAATAAAGGATTTATTTATGTATCATCTGTCTTGATTATCATCCTGGTGACTTTTATTCTATCTTTACATTTATTTCAGCAACTGATATGTTCAGAAAATTGCATAAAAAATGAATTTCCAACAACCTTTTTATTGATAAAAGACTAGACTAAGAACTTGTAATTAATACTTGTGAGTTAGGATGTTATTTTTGTTGGCTATAAACATAGGGTGATATTCCCATCTATTTTATTTATCCAAGAAAAATATGAAAATTCTTGAGTAAGATCATTTCATATATTTTCCTCAACACGTGGTATACCCCTGCAGTCACATGTGTAACTCCCTAAAAAACAGGAAACTATGTTCCCATCTCACAGTCAGTCACCAGGCGGGTATAGTCGATAATCGGGTTGATCATAATGAGTAGGATAATAAAGTTTGAAGCCTTTCAAGGGTACCAAAGGAAAATCACCTGGAAGACAATTGAGGATATCGAATGGATTCGAGGTCCACGAGGCTCCGTAGTCAAATGTGATCAGTGTAAATCCAAAGAACGAACCTCAATATACGATCCCCACTACACTCAGTCTGACTTTGGAGGGGTTATATCCTCTACCTTTCCTCATGCAACCTTGTGTTTATCCCGTATGTTAGAGGGGGATCTCGATTGACTCTTACAAAACTGGACTCTGACACTCCCTATCATAGACTTTTATGTTTGTTTAAGCGACCATGAAGAGTTTCGTCTCCACACCTATTTCATGGCCCTAAAGCATAGAATACTTGGTGAACCCTACAAACAAAAGTTTGGTTTATTTTAAGTAGCTTTGTTTACTCAAAAGGGTATGGATGTGAAACTTATGGTGTTTTCGAGATACGAAAGAGAAGAAATAAAATCTTTAGAATATTCATGCAAAAAGAAAACTAGGTTCTACAACTAAAAAATAGATTTCAATATTTGTAAATGAAAACTTTTCAAAAAATAGTCCAAGATCCTAAAATGAAAAACGTTTCGTAGAATGTGCTTTTCGTTTTACAATGTAAATGCAAAGTACTAAACTTTCAAGGAAATATCAAAGAAGGAAATTTGGAAATAGAACTATTTTCTTTTGTAATAAAGAACCTATACTACAACTACCAAAAAAATGCATAACTAAATGCAACAATTATCACTGAAATATCGTCTGCAACATTGTACACAAATGGTTATAGAAATACAACAATGCCAACAACAATTAGTTCACCTGTAGCACTAAAATGCATAAAAAAGGAAAAAAAATACACAATTGGGTCAAAAATTGACATGCACAATTCACCAAAGGAAGCTCATGCACAGTGCGTAGTATGTGCGGACCAACAAAACCCTCAGAGCACACAATGCACCAAGTGCACTATTGTTTACGATAAAATCCACACACTTCTATGAACGATGTATTTATGGATCTTGTCGACCCCTCAAGCACTTATCGACCAACTCCCAACATGATTTGACCCTCATATCTGAGGGAAATCCGAATGGGAGGCTGGTCAAGGACCAGAGGGTTCCCTAAAAGGGCCCTTGTTCACACCAAGAACCAATTACATCTTTTCTTGAAGAAATTATATAAATAAGAGCCATGGGTGCACTAAGAAACCAAGATCTTCATAGTATTGTTATGCTGTAAGAATTATCGCTTGAGAATCTTCTTTTCTCTTTGGAGCCTTCGAGCATCATTGCAATAGGCCATTACACTCACCTCTTGAGGGAATAGGCATTGTTGTTCTTCTCCATTTGGCATTTTCTTCCATTGTATGAAGAGCTATCCATTAGGGAACTTAAGATCCCTCCCAAGGCGGAAGAGGGGACTCATAAGTCCTCATTTTTCTCTACGGTGTTTTTCCTACTAATATATTGATCCATTGGTAGCATTATGTTGGTCATTGGTTGATTTTTATGGTTCTAAGTTTATCATTCTTTCTAAATTTTATTTCTTTGTTTATACATGTGTTTGGCTTGTTTAACCCACTCAAAAACTTCTTTCTTGTCTACCAGGCTCATCTAGACATGAAAATGTTGTTGTTTTTATCACCCAAGTGACAAAACCAACACAAACATATTGGTGACCATATTGGGTATTGGTATCAAATTCCACCCTATTTGATCTTAGAGAGTACTTAGTTTTAATTAATTTGTCTTGTAGGTACAAAAACTGGCCTAGACCAACCCGTTAAAGGAAAAATTCAGAGCTGGAGAAGGAGTATTTAACTTGGAAATTTTCCCCCGACGCGTGACAGAAAGTGCGTGTTTTTTCCTGCCCACAGACGTGCACTCTTCGCACTCTGCCCACCACAGATTCTATGCACTGCATATTTTACACCCACTGCACACCTGTTAGAGTTGTAACTCACACATATCTCCAAGTTTTCAAAATTGTAACAGTTTTTATGATGATTTGAAGGCCCCTAGCCTTCAAATTTTTGCTTTCATACACTTTGTAAGGAAAATGCACTCCACTTATAATCCTTTCCCTTATGAAATTTTAGCTAAACATAGGCACTTAGGGGGTAAAAATAACCAAATATTCTCCTCTTTTTCTTTGATTTCCACATGGATGGCTTGTTTGGCTTGTAAAATTTTTAAGTTGATATTATTGCTATCATACATAAATCACTTACATTGGGAACAGAAGTTAACTTCGACCCTTGAGTATTCTCTTCTCTCTCACCCTAGTGTGATCTTGAGAATCAGAAAGGTGGTTAAAGGGACATTTCATTTCCCTCAAAAATATTTAGGAGAGGACAAATCCCCCTAGGGTTCCTCTTAGTTTTTTGAAGTCATCTTAAAGTTGTAAGGGCCCATACATGCCCACATGTTGCAAACTTAGGATAGTTTCTTGAAATTTCTTTCTTAGTTTACATCATAATCTAGGGAAGCTTAAAGATCAAAGTAAAGTTCCCATACATGCCCACATGCTTTCAATCTAGGATAATTTTCAAGATTTCTTAGTGTAAACAACATTTAGGGAGTTTAAAAGATTTGTAAAGGACCCATATGTCCACATGCTAGTTCTTTAGGGCTTTTAAAATTCCGCAAGGTGTTACCAATGACACTTAGTAATATAGGTAACAAAAATTTGTAAGGACCACAAAAATTCCACATGTTGCAATCTCACACCTAACTTATTAAAATCTTGGCACACTTTCTCACTTACTTGCACACAAAGTCACTCCCCACACACATAATTTATATTTTGAATTGTGGATGTTGAAGTAAGTTTTCTCCAAATGAATTATGAAACATCCCACTACTTCTTTTGGAAATTATCCATACTCATTATTTCAAACGAGATTGGTTCACAACCTGAATCTCTCATCCCACCACATCTAGGAGGAGTCCCTAGTCTTGCCAATTCACCAGCCCAACCATCTCACACCCCTGTGAGTGCTACTATTTTGGGATCATATTTAATTGGGTCCACTTTGCTTGGGTCCAATTCCCAAGGAGATCCATCCACTAGTTCTTCTTCACAAAGAG
>SNQJ01S0055171.1:46531-61279 GCA_010110895.2 Picea sitchensis
TACCAGGACAAAGTGCCAAATGACTTTCCCACATGTGCTAAGGAGGGAAAACACATGGGGAACACCTCCCAAGGTACACAAATCAACAATCCTATCATCTTGAGTCAGATGAGAAAACGGAAAGGTTGAACCAAGTGATAGAGGATATGCCAAGGATGTATGTGATGGACAAACCATCTAAATGGGAAGATTATATACACTTGGTAGAATTTTCCTACAACAATGGGTATTAAGCATCACTGAAGATGATTCCATTTGAAGCACTTTATGGTAGAAAGTGAAACACCCCAGTAATTTGGGACAACCCAGTTGATAGAGAAGTGATTGGGCCAGAGTTTCTCAAGGAAATGGAAGAGAAAATGTTGAAGATTAAACCGAATTTGAAGGCTTCCCAAGACAGACAGAAAAGCTATGCAGACAAAGGTAGAAACCACATAGATTTTAAACTGGGTGATCATGTTTTCCTAAAGGTGAAATCCAACAGAAGTTCCCTATAGCTAGGAAGTTGTTCCAAGTTGGCAGCCATATTTTGTAGATCGTTTGAAATCCTAGAAATGATTGGACCAGTAGCTTATATGATTGCATTTCCTGGATAATGTATTTCGTGTATCATTTCTCAAGAAGTATATACATGATTCTAATCATGTGATTGATTGGAATGTGATTCAGGTGGAGCAACAAGGTTCTTTACAAGTGTAGCTTGTGCGCATATTGGACTAGAAGAGAAAGAAACCTCGGAATTGAGTTGTAAAGATTGTAAAGGTTTAGTGGACCTGGTACAGTCCTGAGGATGCAACATTGGAGAATGAATATGCTATGTGGGAAGAGTACTCACATCATTTTGAATATTTTGGAAATATTGTTGTTGTTGTGTAAATAAGTTTCATTGAGGATAGTGCAAAAATAAAGGGAGAGGATTGTAACACCCCAAGGCCAACCCCCTGCTAAATTGTAATTATGTTTATAGGTTGGTGAGCCAAGTGTTTATAAGCTAGAAGACTTATGCATTTATTAGGCCAGATAGACCATATGCTAAGGCAAATGAGCCTGATTTTGTATATGTAAATACTCGAATCATTAATAAAAATTACATCGTTGCGTGTAGACCCTCCACAAAGAAAGAGTTACGGGGGACTAAGCTCCAATAGGTAGGGAAGGGGATAAGTGTCTAGGGATAGGGTCTAAGCTAGAGGGCTTACCTCTAAAGGAATAATATTATATTATGATTTCCTAGAGGCTAAGGTTTGACATAACCGTGTTGTCGTACGTTCCTGGGGAAAGGGAACGAGTGTTAAGTGGAGTTCATGCAGCTTCAGGAAGACATGTTTCAACCTGGGCGCATGTAGTGTTTAGGTGGGAAATTCAACTCATTTGGAGTTCCTTCACCATTATGTCTGCACTCTCACAATGTTAGCCACCCCGAAAGTCAGCCATACTCCCCATTGAAGAACTTACTAAGATAGGAAGAGCCTGGAACCTATAGTTATACTTGACTTGTCATGTGTATTTCCTGGGAATCCTGACGTACCTATATTTTCCTAAGCCCGTGCTGTGTCTTAGTGGTTGATTGTTGCTTCTAATGAAATTCCTTGGTTGAGCTTGTATTGCTACCATATTCTATGTCCTTACCCATTTTCAGTTGTTACCATCAATTGTGCATTAGCCAAATTATGTTGTTGACATCACCCATTTTCGTTTTATTTAAGAGATGAATTGAAGAAGCAAGTTGTCATGCCTGTGAGCGACTCTCCCCAAGTGAGAGAGTTTGTTGGGGAAGTGAGTTATCCTAGAGGGATTCCCATAGTAGTTACATTATTCTGAGACTTCCATTCCAGCCTATTGCTGAAGCCCAAGGAAAGGGAGGTGTAGCACCTGATGGACTTGTTATAGTGAAGGTGTACCCTCCTGTAGTGGAACAAGCATGTGGAGAATGAGGGTCTGTTGGATTTTGGCGTAAGTGGATCCTAGGAGAAAATCCTTCCTATTGTTCTATGTGACTTCCTTGTTTTCCTTGACAAGCCTAAGAATCCTTTTCTCGATGGTGTTTAGTCCCAGCTCGGGGTGACCCATTGCTGAGCGTGATGAGAAACGTTGTATAAGGCTGGGAGGTTCATGGAAGGTCTGCACGCAGTTTGTGGTCCTCAATTAAAATATAAGTACCTATTTCTTTTTTCATTTACATGTTGTGTATTTGTGTATGTTGTTATATCTATGGTTTTGTCTGTGATTACTGCATGTATGATTTTACTATTATTTCTGCATTACATTGTGTGATAGCAGAATGTAAATCACCCATTAAATATTGGTATGTGTTATTGTTACTTTTGCAAGAATATGTGTATGTACATAATTTTAATGTCTACTTAAAATTACATTAGAAATATAGACACACACACACACACACACACACACACACACACACGCATATATACATATATGTTCATGCTCGAGCATGTTATTTTCTGAGGTGATGTCGCTTGGCCTATTGATTTAATGCTGAGAGGGTCAAAAAATGGTGTCACAGAAGAAAGATGTTTCCACTGTGGCATTTCTCGGCCTATCGAGTGGCTAGGGATGTTACACTAGTGGCCCCAAAGGCTCCAGTAGAATCCTAGGGTGCAATAGCGACACCCTATCTAGAAACTAGGCCACCAGAATACACCCAACAGTGAAATCACCGGAGTCAGATATCCGACACCAGTTAACTTGCCCCATCATCCTGGTGTGCAACATAAGCCCCCAGGAAAAATGGTCCCCATCAAAGACCCTCTCCACGATATTCAACATACCTCTCGTGATCCTCTCAATCCCCAAGGATCCGTATATCCTAACTACCATGGAGGCGATGCACTCTGTTAGGAGATAATCGATCATCTCAATCTGGATGAATGAACCTAACATCGGGTTCGGCCATGAGCAGTAGTGACATGCCAATTCACCCACTCTCTCATCCCCTGACAACTGGGGGTCAGTAGGAAGGGCCATCCCACGGAATGGGAGCCCCGTCAAAAAGTAGACATCATCGATAACCAATAATGTTAGTTGTTGTCCTCTCATGATGAAACATTATAGATCAGTGCTCCACATAACTATAAGATACTGAAGCAGGAAATCCTGCAATCATATCAAAGGAAAGTCAAAGAACTTGAGAAACCCGCAGGCTGCCAAGTGTCTCTGAACGCCTAGCTATTGTCTCATCGCCTCTTGTAGGCAATCCCGATCCTGCTCTCTCCAGCGCACGAACATTGTGGTGTCTGGAGTATGTTAATCACCTGCATCCGCACAAAAACACTTGGTCAACCTTCATCATCCATAAAAATCATCAACAAATCAAAAATTTGAAACCCCTTATCCTTGCCTCTAGTACACGAGTTTCACCCATACAGGTGTGCACACCTGCATGCCTGTTCATTGCACCATTGTGCACTCATGCAAAACTATTTTATAAATAGTCATACATCCTATGTGCAGTTGTCATCTAGAAAAGTGCACACTTGTTCTCTGGACAATTGCGCATTGATGCGTAGATGTCTGAGAAACAGTTGCGCACAATGCACAACTGTCAATTTAACAGGTGAAAACCTCATATGTGCCTGTATTTCCCTCCCTCATTCCCACATGCGTGGTTTTTTCAAGCACAACGGAAAACTATGCATGGGAAAATGAATTATACCCGTGCATATGTGCGCAGGTATTCCTCCTTCTCTCATGCACTGGTTGGCCCCTACCAAAAACCACCCCTGTACGGCCTTTTGTAAACCCCCTAACTACATTCTACCAATTTCACATTATGTGGGAGGATAGGACCACTAACTTGTTTCTCACAACTCCTGGATGAGATGACTCACACTCATGTAGTCTCAAAATCTCCTCAGAATGATCTCGTCAAATCATCTAAAATGGCGGGTACAAATGAGGTGGCATTATGGGCCCACTAGGCATATATAGTCCCTTTTTCCCAAATTCCACACTCAGTTACAGGAGCCCATAGCCACAGGATCTTGATCCCTCCCTCTACACATTCACACTCCTCAGGCCATCATCTAAACTTGGCCCCAGAGGAACATTTTTCTCACATCACGTTCAGGTGCGCATGCTCATGTTCAAAATTTTATCAAAAAACTGTCATATGTTCTTTATCATAAGAGATTTTTTACATAGGGTATTTTTTTTTCATGTGTGCAGTTACCCATTCATCATAGAAATGAAACCCCTTCAGGTATATGTTCGACACTGACATGTAATTATTCCCTCTATAAATAAATTGCATCTCCCAGTCACACGCTCTGACGTTTACCTTTAGGGTCCTTAAATATGGCTATGAAATACCATCACCTCTGTTGTATTTTGGTACCGTCACCCGATAACACTCTACCCCACATGAGTTTTCACATTCATAGTATGCCTTGGAAACGTGACACTCATGCTGATTTCACCCTCTAGGGATGGGAGTCTCGATAGTGTTATGCACTTCCGAGAATGAACCCCATACTGCTTCTCATCATATTGCTAACTTTCCCAATGGAATCCTAGGTCATATAATCTCGGTTCTATTGACTACACCTCCTCAGTATCATTATCCCTCCATCTCATCCACCATCAGTTTTTCCATCTGTATATTGTCCTCCATCCATTTACCTAGTATAAAAACCCACCAATGGGACCCCTACCCTCCACTAGTTCTATCTCGCAACTTGTGCCCTCACAAGCCAAGCCATCGTTCAGTGGGGCACCCATTTCTATATCTGTATACTCAACCCAAATAATTCTTTATTTATATGGTAACTGTAAAAATCCTTTGTTTACAACATTTCCTTAGATTTTTTTCATCACCCTTGCCGACCTTCGTTTCCTGGCAACGAAACCCATGTCACCCTTGGTTGGGGCATCCAATATCTCTTTTTCATACTGACATTATTCAGAAACCTCGAGTATCCCAAGTCCATGTACCCATGATATTTGAGTTTGGTCACTTTGTTAGCCTATGGCACAGTTTAACCTAGCATCTAGTCACCCCCCTAACACAATATCTAGTTTTACAGTTGCTTCCATTCATCCTTCAAAATTACCCAACCAAGGGTAGTCTTTAGTCTCACCGCATCTTGACTTCGTTCATGATTACATGTCAGTACCTTATATCATCTCAGTGGATTTCATGAAGCCCTTTTTATTCTTGGAGTCATGTCTCCCTTCTCTTGACATCAACACAGTTTCCAAAAGGGAGGAAATATCTTGACTCTCATTACCTTTACAATGAGGAGTCTCGGACGACACATAGAGAAGCATCATTTCTCTTTGATTTTGTTGACCCCCATAACATTCGAATTCAACAAAATCTCATGTTACGGTTGTTATTACTATGTGACTATTTCAGTTGTTTCATACCAGCCGAAGACCTCTATTGGCCCTTGACCAATTTTTGGAGATCCTTGGTTAGGTTTGACCTATTTTGGGACTTCGACAAGATGTCGAAGGTGGAGCGCAATTCAAAGAAGATATCACGAGATTTCATTCCCTTTTAGGTCATTTTTGGGATTAGGTTTTATTTAACGGGTATGGGGATGTCGTCCCATGGTTTTACCCATTTTTAAGCCCATGTTTTAATGTATAAATAGATGTCTAGGCAATGTAAGAGGGGACAATATAGACATCTATGTGATGTTGTGCTAAGTGCAAGTTATAGTTGTAAATTCTTTGTGCATACTATGTGAGGCCTGCAAGGCTAAGTGCAAGTGACTATAAGAGTCCGTTTAAAGGCTTTGTGTTGTAACCTAGTCCAGGGAAGGAGGATCTGGCAGAGTGGGCACAGATCTCCTAGCCTATGCGAAGTAGGACCTTCTGCCTCTGTGCATGTATAATATTGATAGAAGACAATAAAGAGAAGAAGAGTTGGTGGACGTAGCACCAAGCTGGGGGTGAACCACGTATATCTTGTTTTGTGTTTTCTTTGTGAATCATGGTTGTTTTATGGTTCATATGATTAATGATTAGTGAAATAATGTATTCTAAGATGAATATGATAGCTTAATGTCTAATTATGTGAATAAGATGCTATATCGGATCTATGTTGATGTGCTTAGTGCTTGAATGTTTTAAATGTTGTTGAATACTATGCTGCACTGCAATTAGGGTTTGGATTTGTGATGTGAATAAGGGTTAATTACTAATGAATCTTAACTACTAAGTTCTTTGTTAGAGTATTGTAATCACAGATCTGTTTCCCACCTAGGTTGCAAACATCTGAGTCCTTCAACCACCCCGGCCTCAACCTCGGGTGAGACTTCATTTGCTTCGCAGGTGTTGCCGAAAGGGTCGATAGTTAGGGTTTTATTGGTGCGTTGTTGAAGCGTTGAACCCTGGGTCTGCCCCTGTGCCAACAAATGGTTCTGTTGTGGGGACCTGAAACTGTGATTGCTAGGTACCGAGGAAAAGAAAGAATGCTCTATGCATAGATCTGTTGCTTTAGTTCACAGTGTTCTACTTGACTTGTGAAGCTCTATGCTAAGAAAGGAGGAAGATCTGAAGAAAAGGGGTAATATCTGAAATCTTTGTGCTCTTATAGAGGTAAGATCAGTGATTTTTTTTTGATTGAAGAGATAAGATCTGAAAGATTTGTGCTATGATAAAGGTAAGATAAGTGGAAATGTTTGTTTCGAAAGTATGGATCTAGGTATGTTTGATAAATTTTGTCCTAGTTTTAAAACTAGGGCACAACTAGAAGAAAGAAGGTTTGATATGAGTAGATATGATATAAATAATGAAAGATATGTTATTCCTATGCATAGAAATAATGTTTGGACTAACAAATGGAGGCAATATCCTAGGAAGATATTTTTTCAGGTTAGCCACCATGATTCTAGTGTGGAGTACAAGAAAGGTTGGGGATCATTTAAGAGAAAGAGAGGATTAATTATTTGTTACGGTTGTAGAAGATCGAGACATCTTGCTAAGGAATGCTCTAGTAGAAGACGTAGTTGTCTTTGTTGTAAAGCTATCGACCATGATGTTTTGGATTTCCCTAGAATGATTTCTAAGTTTGAAAGAATGAATATGAGACAAGAAACCCCTCAGGAAGGCCAAGAAACTGAGACCATGGAAGAACCCCAGAAACAATCAGAGATTGTATTACTAAAAATGAAAGAAACCCTGAATGATCATAGAGATATCAACTTACAAAAATATTCAAGGAAAAAGAGTTCATAGAAACAAGAATAAGAGACTTCGACATAGACTGTGTCCTGGATGAGGAAACATAGGTGAATATCATGACAAAAAGAACTTGGGAAATTTTAGGAAATCTTGTTATGATTCCTTCATTGGGAGGAGTAGGATTATTTAGAGGAAAGTTAATAACCCTATGTGGAAGACTTACCTTGACATCTATGAGTGATCATGGAACTTCGACAGAAGAATAATTTGAGGTTGATAAATTTATTGATAACAATGCCCCATTTGCTATGTTACTAGGAAAAACCTAGATTGAGAAAGATCAGACCCAAAGAAAAGAAGTGAAAGATCTAGAGCAGAAAAAACAATAACTAAGAGACTTCATGGCTAAGAGAATAACAAACTTACTGGAAGAACAAGAAAACTAGTCGAAGCTACTAAGGACAACAAATATGGATGTCAAATTTGAAAGAACACAAGAGTATTTGAAACACCTGTCTGTACAAGAGATTAGAGCACCTACCCCAGACATAGAAGAAGTATTTCCCTTGAACCTTAGGAAAGACCACCAACATCAAAAAGTTACTATGCCAAGAGGAGACAAGAATCAGAATGGAAAGAGGAATACCGAGATGTAGATCACAGGGAAGAAGGCTAGAAATCTCAACAAGAAGAAAGTAAAGTTAGAGAAATTACAGGAATTTCCAGAGAAGACTTCGCAAAAGGAAGGTCTCCAAAATTTGAACTTCGTAAGAATATCAGAGAAACTCAGATTGGCACTTCACCATGGCAGAGCGATATGAACATTGGAGCCATTATAACCACTATATTAGCATTCCTAAATGGTTAGAACAACATATGTGATCATAAATCTCACAATCGTACCGTTGGGACCACACCGTAATGGACAAAACTACATTGATGAAGGATTCTTGTCCATTGGAGGGATCCGTTACATCGTTGTCTACTTATTTCATCGACTGTTGCACCGAGAACACTTTCATGAATTTTATCCGAGCCAACATGAGCACTCATTGTTACTATACTATTCTTAATGATACTTCACTACCTGTTCTATTTCATTGAGCATTTGTTCATCTACCTGAGTTATCCGATCTCGAGCATGCATGTTAGACGAAATCAACGTTGTAGAATTTTTTTTCGAAGAAGTTCTAATATAATTTATGGTTGAGAAGGTGATGTCTATCGGAATTCAAGCTTCATCAATGAGAGGAGTGCAAGCCTCCCCGTCGACTACTCATGGATCTAAACCATCTCGAGCTGCAGCCGAGAAAAGAACCAAGCATCAAGATGACTTGGAGAATGAAAAGTTAATCCCATCCATCCTGCTTGACTACATCCTGCCTCTGGCCGATGCGGTGAATCGTGACAATGTTCCTAGGGACTTTGACTACTTATTGGTCACTTCTTACCTCTCTAAGGGGATATGCACATGAAAGCCTCAGCTGGATAAGATCATGACACTAAATATCAATGATTTTAACCTAGGGGATCGCAAAAACTTCAGGATGCTCACACCTCACAAGTGTTTGACTAGAACGAAGGGGAAGCGAGGCTACAAGGTAGCCTCCATATAGAATGGCACAGTATGCCTTGGTTTCCACTTGATTGCTGGTAATCTAGCCTAGAAGAAAAAACCCACACAGGTCATAAGGTTTTTTGTTGACCTCGCAGGAAAATGCTTGGAGGGGCTACACATGAATTGGGCAAAGTACTTAGTGAACCAGTTAGACCAATACTTTCATGAAGCTTGGGATCATGAAAATGAGTTCCATTTTAGTTGGTTGTTGATCCTCATCATGTTCATATCTTGGGAGATGTCAGAAGGTGCGACCTTCACTGAACTAGAGCGATCTGAACCCTTAGTCGTGAAGTTCACTTTGCTTTGTTATTCGAGCGATATGGGAAAACAATGGCAATCAAATGTAGTGTTCCACACCTACTACCTGTAGTTAAAGAGGGATATTGAGGTTGTCCCTTGTATAACACTGAAAATCCTGCACAGGTTCAAGTCATTTGTGAAATTCCATGCAAACAGACATTTTATCTACATCACTGCGTGTGGAGATGAACACAAAGAAGTACTACAAAGTTATTACAAACTCATAGAGGAGGACCTAGAAGAAATAACTAAGGAATGGATTGCAGACCTCCTTATCCCTGTTGATCCCACAAAACTATCCAACCCCAAAATTATCGGAATCCCAGTGGTCACTCGTGAAGGGCATGATACACATGGAACTAGAAGAAGGAAGAAGACAAAAGAGGTCCATCAACTAAGTAGTGCATAAGAAGAAACTACTTCAGAATCACCTGGAGGAGGAGGTGATGATGAATTATATAAAGACGAGAACAATGGAACAAAAGATCAATATAAGCAAGGTGAAGTAACACCACCATAGAATCCCCCTGATGACGTAGAGCCATCTAACAAAAGAAAGGCTTCTCCCATGAAACCCACATCACGGAAGAATTCAAAAGCTAGTAAGACCAAGATGCAGACCGTGCTCACACTCGATGACTTTGAATTCATCATCACAGTTGTATTAGATGCCTCATAAGATATTTTGAAGAGAAATGAAGCTAAGAAAGAGACCATGTATGAAAAACTTGAAGAAGAACTACGAGGGGTACGATTGGCCCTTCACTCCAGCTGCACATTGTCCACTATGCCCCCATCATCAGAAGAAACGGATTTGGGAGATGAGCCTACCCAACTCCACAGATTAGATGATGTGAATGAAGCTCGCCTTTGGTGCAGACATGAAGAAACATAACAAGCCACAATGTCCCTGAAGAAAACACAAGATGAAGTGATAGAGCAACGTTGAGTTGCACAGTAGGAGAAGGACGACCTCCAAGAAAATTTAGAAAAGGAGAAAGCATAGGTCCAAAATGAGAAATAATAGTTGATCACAGAGTATGTTGGAGTAAAATAAGCAGTCAACAAAGAACTTCTCTCTGTGACGGACTTAGAGAAAAAGGAGGAAGACCCAGTAGAGCATCAAGTATCACAACTTGCTGAAGCCATCCAATAGCTTCAACAAAGAATAGTAGATCTAAAGCTACAAACAATACCAATTACTCTGCAGGATGTGAGAGACCAAAGAGAATCCACTGCCTGAATCGGAGTTGAGAGGATTAGAGAATTAGCTTTGGAATGTAGACATCTTAGTAGTAGAAGTGTGCAGACTTATGAGTAACTTACGGAGGACACTAAACTGAAGACATTGAAGTCACAACTCCAGGAGGAAAAGCAACAAGAAACGACAGTACAGGCACAATTGAAGCTCCTGTCAGCGATTGAAATAATGAAAAGATCCCAAGAACAACGCATTGCTCAACAGTAGGTCCATACCATACAAAAAAAAGTCATGGAAGTAAATCAGAGCTTCCAACTAGTCCAAGACAAATCTTACGAATTGTTTGAGGAGATTGAAGGCCGAGGAGAAGAGATGGAACAAGTAGTCACTTCAGTAGAGAAACTCTTAGAGGGACCTATGAACGAGGCAGTTATTCAAGAGTTCATCAAGTAGGAGGCCTTGGCAAAGCAACAGGTCGAAGTAACTCGAGCCAATATTGAGGCTTTTGAGGTGGAGCTACCCAGATCAAAGTGAATTGGGATGAGTCACAGGTGAGTGTTGGGGTCCTGTTGGCCCTTGACCAAGTTTTGCAGATCCTTGGTCAAGTTTTACCTATTTTGGGACTTTGACAAGCTTCTGAAGGCAGAGCGCAAGTCAAAGTGAAGATTGTGGGTTATCAGCCCCTTTTAGGGAATTTTTGGGATTAGGGTTTATGTAACAGGTATGGGGATGTCGGCCCATGGGTTTACCCATGTTTAATCGAATTTTGTAATGTATAAATAGATTTCTAGGCAATGTAAGAGGGGAAAATATAGACATCTGTGTGATGTTGTGTTAAGTGAAAGTGATAGTTGTAAATGATTTGTGCATATTGTGTGAGG
This sequence comes from Picea sitchensis, assembly GCA_010110895.2. NCBI lineage: Eukaryota > Viridiplantae > Streptophyta > Pinopsida > Pinales > Pinaceae > Picea > Picea sitchensis. The sequence goes on from SNQJ01S0055171.1 coordinate 57,684, forward strand.
CTTTAAAGGCTAAGTGCAAGTGACTATAAGAGTCTGTGTAAAGGATTTGTGTTGTAACCTAGTCCGGGGAAGGAGGATCTGGCGAAGTGCGCACAGATCTCCTATTCTATGCGGAGTAGGACCTTGTTCTTCTGTGCATGTAGAATATTGACAAAAGATAATAAAGAGAAGAAGAGTTGGTTGATGTATCCCCAGGCTGGGGGTGAACCACGTATAACCTGTGTTGTGGTTTTTTTGTGCTTCATGGTTTTTTTATGGTTCATATGATTAATTCTTAGTGAAATGATGTATGCTTAGATGAATATGGTAGCTTAGTGCCTAATGATGTGAATAAGATGCTAGATCTGATCTATGTTGATGTGCTTAGTGATTGAATTTGTTGAATTTTTTTTAATACTACGATGCACTGCAATTAGGTAATGGATCTGCGATGTGAATAAGGGTTAATTACTAACAAATGTTAACTGATAAGTTCTTTGTTAGAGTATGTAATCACAAATCTATGTCCCATCTAGGTTGCATACATCTGATTCCTGCAACCACCCCTCCCTCTACCTTGGGTGAGACTTCATCTACTTCGCAGGTGTTGCCAAAAGGGCTGGTAGTTAGGGTTTTTTTGGTGCATTGTTGAAGCATTGAACCCTGGGTTTTCCCCTATGCCAACAACCTCTGAATTCATTAGGCCATAAATGCCTATGATTCATAGACACTTCTTATAGGCGTCCTTGCCTCACTTCAGAATATGTTCACCATTTAGAATTGTCATATTCCATTATCAACCTCCTCAGAGGGCACTGTAGTTATCTACATCAACATACATTTCTAGTTACAGTCTCACATTTCGGTTCATGACACGAGTATGGGGCATTCCTGTTACCCATAATTTTGGTCGTCATGATGATGTATTGATGATGGTGTACTCAGGCTCTTCATTAGAACTTTATCCAGAGAAAAGTTACCTTCATCTCTTTCCAGAAATCACATTTTTGAGGAGGGTTCGCAGGCTGCCAATAAATTTTCCTGCGAGAATGCATGATTCTCGCAGGCTGCCTTAATCCAGGGTGCGAGAAGTTCGCACTGTGTCTAACTACTAGGGTGCGAACACTTTCTAAAGAAAGGAAAAGGATAAATTCTCGAAGCTTCTAGAAGGGAATATTCTAGAAGGATGAGATGGCATTCGAATGGTTATCTAAGTACTGGATTTCTTGATATTTTGGGATCATTCCTATCCAAGTAACTAATTCATTCTCTCCTATAAAATAAGGGGATTCTCATGGAAAAGGTTAAAATCAAACTAGCAAGAGATTTATTGGAGAATTATTGAATGACTGTGTGAAGGACTGATGCTACAACAACCAAGAACTCCAACAAGGTTATCAAAAGTGGTTGATCTTCTTCATACAAGTGAGCAAGTGTGTGTGTTAGAGCCAGGAGCCATCGAAAGGAGGTTTGCAACATCAAGGCTCAGGTTGTATTCATTTCTTTCTATCAATTTAATAAAGTAATATGTCTCTTTCCCATAAAGCTAATGTCACTTTATTGTATAACTCCTTGATCATATACTTAGATTGATTATTGAATATCTTGAGTTGTCTTCACTTCGATTGGTTTGTATTGTTGTGGTCTTGACTATACAAGAGCATTGGAGTGAAGCTAGAACAAAAAAGACCAAAGGAAGCGATCACAAGGTATGTTCATGATTCTTGCCTCCTAGTTCATTCAATAGTTTAAATATAGGGAAAGAGTATTATTCTGTCCTGCTTTGTTCTAGATCCAGGTGGATCTAGGGAGATTGGTTTTTGTCCGCCCTTACGGATTAATCCTAAAACAAAATTGGTGACTCCACTGGGGATCAATTCCATTTTCTTGGTGGCTTTTTTTGTTTTTCTGTGGCCATTTGCTCTGATTTCATTTTTCTCCTGTCCTATCAATCTCTGAGTCTTTAGGATATCCTGATAGACCTTCTGAGTCCAAAAGCTTTTTTAAAGTTTACTTCAATTTTCAAATTTTTTGTCATATTCAGGACTTCTCGCACTGCATTTAACTGCAGCCTGCAAGAACTAGTCAGGTTCGCACCCTTCTCATAGGGTTCAGTGCGAGAACCTCGCACCTTGCTCAAAGGTTGCCTGCGAGAATCATAGATTCTTGCACTATGTTATATGGCTTGCCTGCGAACAATCTTTTTCAAAATTTTGAATTTGAGGTTTGGTCTTTCTGACTGCCCAGAACAGTTGGAATACCTCTTATATGTTTCTTGGATCTCTGATTGATATATTTCTTGCTTTAGTTTGCATGCTTGAATAGTTTTAGGGTTTTAAGACTTTTCTTGTCCTTTGTGACTTGACTTTAATTTCTCGACTCTTCTGACAACACCTTTCTCTCTGACTTCAGATTCTGAATGCGTTTGATTTGTTGGGATCCAGTGATTGGTTGAAAGTTAAGTTTGCTTGGTTTTCTTATTTTCTTATGAGTTTGAAAGAACATTTTCATTTGCATTGAGAAGACGTATTGGCTTGCTCTTTATTTTTTCTTTCGTTGAAAGAGTTGATTGGGTTGTTATTTGCTTGTTCATTGATTTGATTTTTGTATTCTCATCGGCATAGTGAGAGCTCTTCTTGGAAAGTGAACAACAAGTTTTTCTTTCAATAAATTGTTTTTGTCTTTTAGAAAACATTGAAAAATTAAATTTTAGAGATTGTTGAAGTATTGAAAAAGACATATAGAGAATGTTCATTTGATTAATGATTGTTTTGCATTGACATTTGAATGGAAATTATGCATTGTAGTTCAAAGATTGATTTGGAAAACTTTCTCTCTCTCCCATACATAGGATTCATTGAACGAAAAGTGATATTTTTCATTTTCATTCTTGCATTGTTTGGGTTAGAGTCATACAACACAAGTTTCACTTCCGTTACCTTTGAGTAAACAACAGCTCTTAAAAACATTGTGTAATCTTAAAATTTATCTAGTAACTCTTTTCTAGGGCTCTTTTACACCAACATTTAGCTAGGCTAGTGCTTTGGAGTAGGAAGAGAGATACACTCTCCAAAAGCTCAAAACACACAAGAGCATCTTGAGTTAGGGAGTGTTAAATTCCATTTGCAACATATTGTCCTGGGAATCCCTTATATCACAAGGGTCAAGCACTAGGTCGCATTGGTGTTGGAAGAGTTACTCACCCTGCTTTGTTGACATCAGTGTATAGATTGCACGTATTACGGGGGTCACTCGGAGGTATACCCACAATGATGAGTGGAAGCCTTTTGAGTTGATTTCGGGCTAGATACCCTGTCCTTGTGTGTGGATCGAACTGATGACTGTTCCCCCAGGATTTACTACTGTTTGTGGTGACCTTAGTGGCCTATCTCTCTAGGTTCTTACCCAAGGTGACTGTGGAGGGGAAATTCTTCACGGTACCTAGAATTGATGTTGATCAAACTCACTCAGGCTTCTTGGAGGGTATACCCACGATTATGTGTGGGAGCTTGCACCAGGGTGTAAGTCCGTTAAGCAGGTCATCAACGTAACTTTTCCATCCTAGCCCCGCCCCTTCTCGTCTCGTTGTTGCGACGTTGGATTTCATCACCAACTAG
>SNQJ01S0055171.1:61329-75109 GCA_010110895.2 Picea sitchensis
AACTTACTCGGGCTCCTTGGAGGGTATACCCACGATTATGTGTGGGAGCTTGCACCAGGGTGTAAGTCCGTTAAGCAGGTCATCAACGTAACTTTTCCATCCTAGCCCCGCCCCTTCTCGTCTCGTTGTTGCGACGTTGGATTTCATCACCAACTAGTGGCTTCAATATTAGAAGGTCTTGTTTGCCTGGTGATTTCTTCCTAGATTTTGTTTACTAGTGTGTGTTGTCTGTTTATCGAAGTTGACCATAAACATTTCTTCGCAAAGCTTGTCACTCGTTTACAATTTCTCCCCCATGACGTTCACGTAGAATGAAAGGTTTATCTCCAGAGCATCTGGATGATTCTCAACCCTCGCCTACCGGTACACCTGAGGGTTCTCCCCATCAGACTGAAGTCCCAGTGGTTACTCCACCACACGGGGAAACAAGTGACGTTCCTGTTGTCACTACACCACCTCCATAGGTAGAACGAACTGACTCTATAGAACATTTTCGAATTACCAATACTAGAGAGGACTATCGCATTTGCTGTGGTGAACGACCTTTTGTGCGATTAAATTCTTCTGACGAAGCCGTTGTTACATCTTCTAAATCAACCATTGGGCCTTCTCCTGGTGTAGTAGGCCAAGATCCTTTTTGGTCAGGTGATTTCCGACGAGTCCTTTTTGGTACTGAGTCACCTACAGTCTACGAAATCAACCCTCCAGTGTTTTCTGAGACATAAACTACACCAGTGACTACCACTTATCACTTTGTTCTCCCTCCCGAGATGGCCCATCTCGCGAATACTACGATTGTCCCAACCGGAATTACTGTAGCTACTCTTGCTCCTATCAATACCCAACGAATGCCTGATGTCAACCCGACATTACCTCCCGGTTATCATGCGTTGAATGCTTTGTTGAATGCTTCCAATCCAACACCTCCGCAAACCCCAGCCGGTTCTGCAGGTCCTGGGCACCCTATTCCCGGTTTTATTCCGACTCTCCCTCAATTTCCTTATGGAAATCCTAATCCTAGTGGCACTATACCGTTCGTTGCACCAAACTTGCATATTCCCATGGGTGGACAAGGTGGTAGGATTCCATTTCCTCTTACCGGACATAATCCAATTTCTACACAATTTCTGGTTGGAATGCAATCTATGATAGGGGGACCAAACTCACCTTTTGGACAAAACATACCTCCTGAATTGGCCCAGTATTGGAATCAAATCCTTCAAAACTTTCCTCAAAATACTGGGGGGCAACAAACTTTCCCTACTATGGGACAACCATATCCAGGTATACCTAATCCTATTTGGGGTCAGAGTCACAATACTCAAACTCAGGTCACTACTCAAACTCAGGTCCCTACTCAAACTCAAGGTTACCATCCTTGGAATTACTATCCTCTCCAACCACCACCGAATCAGCCAGGGTCTTCCCAATATGGGCAGACTGCATACGGTCCTACTGGTTTGCCAACAGGGCTTCCACTCCAAAGTCACCAGTACCCGCAGATGAATAGACAGTTACCTTTTCTTGCTACTTTGGATTTTCCGGATTTGTCTAGGATTCTAAATGATCCTATTCGTCACTCTCCCCAATGGCCTGTTATTCCAGCCAAGATTCCCTCCGACATTCCAAAATTTGATGGAAAAGTGGGAGAGGACCCAAACAATCACATTATGACGTTTCATTTATGGTGTTCTACGTATTTTTCAACGAACCCTTACAGGTTCCGCTGCGAAGTGGTATATTGAATTGCCACGAGGTTTCTTCTCTGATTTTAACACCCTAGCTATGGATTTTCTTACACATTACCAGTTACCGATTCGTTATGATATCGAGACTGAGATTTTGACTTCCTTCAAACAGACTAAAGGCACTCATATATTGGATCATATCCATGAGTGGTGAAGGAGACGATGTCTCATCAAACTTGAACTCCCCGATCAGTTACTGGCTGAATGGTTTACAAAATCCTTTGTGAAAAAAATTGGTAAAGACATTGCCATGGGTGGCATTGTCACGGAAGAGAAGGCTATCAGTCATTCTCAATATCTTGATCTCGTTTATTCACAAATGAGAACACTTTATGATTTTCTACCTGAATTACCTCATCATGGTACTTCCAGCGCTTCAACTGCTCCAGCTGCCTCACATGCAGCTGATGGTGTGATTGGTACTACCCATACCCACTCACATTCTGTTTCAAGTACAACCCCTAAATCTACATCTTCTAATGTTCAAAATGCTCCGTCTCCTGCCACTCCCGCCGGTAAAACTTCTGAGGTGAACGTCGTTCAGTCTACCCCGACCGGTAAAAATAAATCTAAAAAGGGGAGAGGCAAGAATAAGGAGGGTAAAAATAATAATCAAACAGAGAAAACTAAAACTCCTCCTATTGAAGATCAGGATAAGCGCAAACCACGATACCCTTTCCTTATCTGTGGTGACGATCACTACACGAAGGATTGTCCACGACGTGCCGAAGTTACTAAGTTCCTTCAAGGAACACCCAAACCATCTACGTCGGTTGTCTTGTCCCAACCCTTCCCGTCTCAACAACAGGATCAGTTGCTCATCCATGACCAACCCTCTACTTCTACGACATCATACGTTTTGATGTGTACTGGTGATTCTAAGAAGAATAACGTTGCAATCACCACTAGAGCCAAATATTATTCTCCATCTAAGGAGAAGGTTGATGATTTACCTCCTGCTTTGGTACAACCCTCTCCACCAACTCCACCTACAAACAGTCCTCTTCATCTCGAACGACCGAGCTTTGATACAGTCGTGTGACCCCCTAAAGGTGTCGTTCGGAAATCGGCTTTCAATCCTCATGCTCGTGCGGCCCAAAACTACAACATTGTGGAAGATCTGGCCTAGGCACCTCCAGCGATGTCTACCCTTGAAGTCCTTCAGTCTTGTCCTGCACAAAGGAAGGCTCTGTTGAAAGCTATAGGTGGAATTGATCCAACCGATACGAATTTAATAGTATTTGACTTGGAAGATCATATTCCAAGGTTACCCCCTCATCTTGTGTTTCAAATTCAATTTGTTGTCTCTGACAAGAACATTTGCTGAACTATTATAGATGAGGGTGCCTCTATGTGTGTAATGTCCCTTGCTTGTTGGAAAGCCATTGACTCTCCTCCTTTAAATGAATCACAAAATACTTTGAAAGCCTTCAATGGATCTATTTTTAAGCCTTACAGTGTTATTCCGTCATTTCCCGTTACTCTAGAAGGTAAGACAGTCCAAGTTGAAGTGGAAGTCTTCGATGCTCCCCTTGATTATAATCTTCTGCTCGGTTGTAGCTGGATAGATTCCATGCGTGCTGTTGTGTCAACACTTTTCCGTGTAGTACATTTTCCTCATCAAGGAAAGGTTGTTACGGTTGACCAACTTGCCTTCTTTAATTCCGATACTCGTACTGGAAACATGTCATTTATAGCTAAAACCCCGCCAGGTTACGAGAATGTCGGTGTAGGCCTTTTAAAAGACTCTTCGTTAATGGGTACTTTTCCCATTCCACCGCCCGATGTTCAACGCCCGTCCGTTTCTTCTATCAATATGATCTCCGTCGTACCTCATGAACTTCCTGTGTCTTTCGACCCTTGGATAGTCCCTGACCCTGGAGATCACTCTCGTTTCAGGGACGTCATGTCGTTCAGTCCGGTTGAGTCTGATTATCACGCGATTCAAACGGAAACACTTTCTACCCCCTCTCTTGATGAGTTGTCTCCCGATCCTTTTCAAGTTATCTTTCCCACTGATGAGATGATCATGTCCATCATGGAAGACACCCCTTGGGATGATGGGCATCATCATTCCATACTCTTTTTGGAACAACACACTCTCGAGAAATATCAACGGATTTCGACTCCATCGACTGTTGTTTTCCTATCGACTGTTCCCAGATCTTCACATGATGTGTTTTCTGAAGGGAACCTCAGTAATATCTCTCCCACGATTCCCATTGATATATCTGTTAAACCTAGGATAGTTGAAAATGTTCATATTGGAGCTTTGTGTTCTTCCGATGAGATCATCACCTATACTTCTCTGTTTAAATAATTTCGTGATATTTTCGCCTGGAGTTACGAAGAGATGCCAGGTATCGACCCTGCTATTGTTGTTCATGAGATAAATACATACCCCGGAGCTAAACCTGTCTGAAAGAGCCTACGTCCAGTACACCCACATAAAGCAGCGGCTATCAAGATTGAGGCTAAAAAACTTCTCAAAGCCGGTTTTATTTATCCCGTGGCTCTGACAGAATGGGTTTCCAACCCTGTACCGATTGATAAGAAACGAGGCAGTATTCGTGTATGTGTTGATTATAGGGACATTAACAAAGCCTGTCCAAAAGACAACTTTCCAACCCCTTTTTTTGACCAGATTGTCGATGACTGTGCTGACAGTGAAATATTCTCTCTCATGGATGGTTTCTCTGGCTATAATCAAATTAACATCGCTCCTGAGGACCAACATAAAACTGCTTTTATTTATCCTTGGGGTACTTTTTCCTATAGGAAACTTCCCTTCGGTCTCAAGAACGCTGGCGCGACGTTTCAACGTGCTATGTTGTATGCTTTTCACGATATAAAGCATATTGTTCAACCCTATTTGGATGATTTACCAACTCATTCTATGCGTCGAGTCAATCACCTGACTCATCTCCGTGCCATTTTCGTTCGTTGTCGGTTCTATCGCATCCGTTTAAATCCTCATAAATGTGTTTTTTGTGTAGAATCTGGCCGTCTTCTCAGTTTCATCATTTCACGTCAAGGGATCTGGGTGGATCGTATTAAGGTTGAGGCAATTCTTAATCTCCCTCCTCCTTATACACTGCGCCAGTTGCAAAGTTTGCAGGGGAAAGCAAACTTTCTTCGTCGTTTCATCTCGAATACGTCGAGATCACTCATGGTTTTACACGGCTACTAAAGAAAGATTCCGAGTTCGTTTGTGATACCATTGCCAATAATGCTTTTGAAGATTTGAAGTTATCCCTCACGCGAGCTCCACTTCCCTTTCCTCCTGATTATAGTCGTGATTATTTCCTTTATCTTGCGGCCTCAGAGTACACTATTGGCATGGTCCTCGTCCAAGAGGATGATGCGCACGATGAACATGTTGTTTATTACTTGAGTCAAAGTCTCACACCCACTAAAATCACTATCAACATGTTGAAAAACTGGCTTTGGCTGCCATTCAAGTTGTTCAACGCTTTCGACATTATATCCTCTCAAGGAAAACTACAGTGATTTCTCATTGCAAACCTATGCAACACATTTTGACATGTCAATCGCTAGGGGGCAAGTACTCCAAGTGGATTGTCATACTCCAGGAGTTTGACTTGGAATTTGATTGTGCCAAGTCTAAGAAATCCTTAGTTTTTGCTGAGTTGATATGCGATTTTCCTCACTCTGCGACAAAAAATGTAGTAGTAGATTCATTACCCGATGAATCAATTTTCCTTATTAGCATTGAAGATATTTGGTATGGAGATATCATTATATATCTCCAAACTCATACTTTCCAGCGTGCTTTGTCTAGTAATGAATGATGTCGTATACGCTATCAGGCTCGTCAATACATTATCCTTGGTGATACTCTTTACCGTCGTGGGATTGACTCATTTTTTAAACATTGTTTAACTTTCGACGAAGCCGAGAAAGCTCTAAATGACTGCCAGTCCGGAGCATGTGGTGGTCATATGTCTGGGTATGCTACTGCCCAGAAGATCTTACGGGCAGGATATTTTTGGCCTTCTTTGTTTAACGACTGCATTATTGCCATTCAGAAATGCTATGCCTGCCAGACCTACAATCAGAAAATACGGTCACATCCTGCTCCTCTTCATCCTGTGGTCTCAGTTGGTCCTTTTGCAAAATGGGGCATTGATTTCATGACATGTCACCCAGACTCGGCTGGGGGGCATGGTTACATCATTGTAGCTATTGATTACTTTACAAAATGGGCCGAGGCGATGCCAACATTCGATAATACTGGAAATACTGCAGCGTTGTTTATTTTTAACCATGTCATAGCTCGTTTTGGTGTTCCCCAAGCTATCGTTACTGATCACGGTAATCATTTTAGGAATTTTATGATGTCTAAACTTATAGAGAAGTTGGGTCTTCGTCATGATAACTCAACACCTTATTATCCACAAGCTAATGGCCAGGTCGAAGCGATAAACAAAGTTCTCATAACTATGCTTCGATGGATGATAGGAATTCATAAGACAAGCTGGCATACCATGTTGTTTTTGGCATTGTGGGCATATCGGACATCTGTCAAATCCGCTACTTGGTTTACGCCCTTTCAATTAGTCTATGGTGTGGAATCCATTCTTCCTATAGAATGTGAGATACCTTATCTGAAGCTAGCTGTCGAACTCTTACCCAATAATTATACTGAAGAAGAACGTCTTTTGTATCTAATGCGATTAGACGAAACTCGATGTGACGCCACTCTAGTAATAGAAGCCCAGAAGAAACGTGTCAAGGCACAATATGACAATCATGTCAAGCCTCGCGTTTTCTCTGAAGGTGATCTTATTCTTCTCTATGAACAGGATCGATATGTCTTAGGAGCTGGGAAATTCGAACCAATGTGGCGAGGTCCTTATATTATTCATTGGGTTTTGGAAAAAGGAGCATATGAGCTGGTCGATTACGATGGTATCCCTTTAAGTGAACCCAGAAATGGGTTGTACTTAAAGAAATACTATGCATAAGTCATTTGTGCACAAGTATTTTTATTTTATGTATCATACTTTGTGTGTGTTACTTTACTTTGCTTTTGACATTATCTGGTCTCTACCCTTATGTGACGTTGTGTTTGATTGCCAAATGTCGGAGTCTTCGCTACCCTATATTGGCTTCACTAATGGTGCTAGCCGTAGTACTCGGAACCTAGCCTCCGCTGCGTGGGCAATCTATGCCCCAATAAACGAGCTTATATCTTTACGAGGTGTATGTCTTAGCCATGCAACTAATAACATCGCAGAGTATAGCATAGTTATTGAGTTATTGGTTGATGCTATCTCACTCGGAATTTGTCATTTGGTTGTGCGACTTGATTCGCAGCTTGTAGTACTACAACTAAGTAATATCTACTCTATTCGAAGTCCTACTTTGTTACGGGTGTATTTGCGAATTCGCCTCTTGGAACGATATTTTGATCACATTGAATATCAGCATATTCCTAGATGTCTTAATACATTAATAGACGCATTGACTAATTATGTATTGGACAGAAATTTAAATCATTTATGAATCAAACACATTAAAATCCACACAATATAAAGTAAACCGATAGATGCCATTTGTATATATAACGATCAAAAGAGTTTGTTTTTTACAAAAAGTTTGTCCGAATACCAAAATATCAAAAATGGAAGCTTATAGATTCTACAATGTGACATCATGGATGACGTTCAAGGTAACACACAACTTCCCTAGCAACCCTACAGAGCAGTCGACCCATAGCTGCTGAAACTCCTACAGTGTGACGTTGATCACGTCGTGGAATCTCTTCCAGAGTCATATCTGGAATGTCTACTGTCAGACCCTCTAAATTCTTCTCCACAACCTGATAATCTTCGGCATACTGTGGTACTATTGCTGCTACCTCTCCTCTTCTCTGGATAGGAGAGGTGCCAGGAGGTCTATATGGTCCAACATCTATGTTATCAACAAACATTTTGTGTTAGTCTTCAGATAAATACATAAAACAAAAACATTTAAATATGATTAAAATTCAAAAACATTTAAAAAGGAGAAAATGCATATAATTCTTACCGAGGTCTCCCCACTAAGCATCCTCAGGCAGTGTTAGATCCAGATCTCCTTGGAAATCCAACCTGACATAGGCGTAGTCATCAACCATCAACATCTGGTTTTGAATCCATTCAAAGAAAATATCGTCATACTTGACGATTGGTCCTGCCACGTGCCGGGCCATGAGCCGACACCACCTCAACATCCTTGGATCCCTAGGACCCGGTAGGTTCCACTCAACCTGTATTTTGAATACAGGGACCCTCTCAAGGAATAAGGACACTAGTAAAGATCCATATCCAAATTGTTTTAATTCACCGCGCCTGCATTTGGTTAATTGTCTTTTGATACTGCGAAGCACAACATCTGCCCAGTTAAATACTCAGGGCTCAGTACGCTCGATGGCGTACTGGAAGTAGATCTGTAATGCCATATGCGGAGCAGAACTCCCGACCATACGAGCTATAGTAAAGAGGATCGTGTGGAGGGTCAAGTCTTGTACCCCCTAGATAGCAACTTTCCCCTTTTTCCGCTCAGCCTCAGGTACACAATATTGGTTGCAGTATTCACTTATTGTTAATCCACTGCCTCTACTACTAGTCAGGCTGACATGATACCCTCGTCTGGATAATCCGGTCAAGAAATATATGTCCTCAATATCGATGGAAAATGTATGAGATCCTACATTGAAAACTTGTTGATCTGGATCCCACATACGGATCAAGAACTCCAGTAGTTTGACTTGGGCTCTCATGCCCGGGATGCGAAAGTATTTTAAGAGCCCACAATCTCTTAATGCATCTATAGTGGGAGGATGATTCTCGGCATTTTCATTATCTTCCTCATGTTCTCGTTCTCGCCACTCAAGCACCATGTTTGTGGCTATTTATCTGCACAATGAACATACAAGGAGGATTAATGATTTTGATCATGCTCTAAAACTTTTTCATTGGCTAAATATTTAGAAATTTTTTGAGTTCTGCGCTGCTCGCAGGTGACTTATTATGCATAGTGCGAACACCTCGCAGGTGGCTCAAGGATCACCTATGAGAACGCTACATTATCGTAGGTCCCGTATGGGCTGCCTGCGAGAATGCCTATGCACATGTGGGGTTCAAAAAACCACTTGAAAATGAGAAACTAACCAATGAAATTTATAATTTAAACCATGAAAATGTCAAGATTGGATGGCTTACCTTAATGCTACAGACGGCTCGTCAAATGATCTCTTGTAGCTCCCATAAATCAACGCCGAATTCGGAGGGTAAAAAGAGGGTTTTGGAACTCAATAGTGAAAATATGAAATGATATGGTAAAAATGTGTATTTACTCATTTAAATTACTTTTTACTATGTTATTTTTGGGTTTTTATGCTTATCTATTGTTTAAACCTAATCCCTAATATCAGGATGAGTGTAATGACTTGCAGGTGTGATGAATTTGATAACTAAACAAGGGTATGGACATATTTTTCTTCGTTATGGCATGTTTTTGATTGTTTTTAGGGTTTTTACATAAAACCTCGAGCGTCGTTTTTATCCGTTCTTACGCTCGTCAATATAAGAGAACATGATCGAGCATAGTTTTATCACTTTTTTAGGCTCATAAGGTTATACAAAAAAGGAACCCCCCTGGAGTCCTCTTTAAGCTCTTTTCACACTCTCTAAACATGAAAAGATCGCCGAGCGACCTTGCTATTTTCACGCTCGCTAAAGTATTTGAAGTGCGCATCTGGTGAGCGATAGTTTATCTCTTTTTCGGTCTCATCCAGACTATGTTATGAAAAAGGAACTGAGAGAGTTCTCTTTTAAGTGTTTTTCCAAACTCTATAATCTTGAAAAACCTTCGAGTTTACTATCTTTGAACTCGTTAAACAAACATTGACAGACCCGTGATGGGACCAAACCACTCCTTCTTAGGGTTCGTTAAAAATACTCCGAGGGACTTGTCTGAAGGATGAGCTTATATCAAAAATCATATGTGATCCTCTTCAAGATTGCGTAAAAATAAAGAGGTACTTGCCAGAAATGGTGGGGGAAAATTTGGGAAAGGGATATGTTTCATCTTCGTATTAATTGGCAGTAAGTGTCGCTCTTGAACATGACACCCCCTATTCATCATTTGAAGCCGGTTTGGGGAATCCATTTCTCTCTCATTCAATTTGCTACAAGGTCATTCCCTGTTTCATCTTTGAGTCAATGCTGCCAAATCATTGGTNCCTTCCCTGTGTCCAGTCCAATTTGCAAAATGATTTTTTTCACATTCAAACTCTATTACTCATTTCGCGTCATTGATGGGGGATACATCAAAGCCCTCCTGTGACGAGTCTTGTTCCGTCGACTTCAGCTCATTATCCAGGATCAAGACTTAGAAATTATTTAGTACCTTGGAGCTTGCATGCCTCAATGGCAAGTTTCCTCGCTTTCAACAGTGGGTTTACATCATTGACTCCTGATCGAAAGATTCCATCGGATGTTCGACATCAACTCATTTATTCACACTCGATGGATTGTACTATCGTACCATGGGAGTCATTGACATCAATGGTGTTTTCCCTCGCACTTGTTAACGATTTCATCAACGACCGGTAATCAAGTGGTTTCTACCATGTTCGAATTCAACACATGTAATCACATGGTTAGATTCGTACTTTGGGAGACAAGATTGAAGACCCTGGATTTTATCTTTGAAGTCCAGGTTGTGATGGCGTATGTATACTTTACGACACATAGATCCACTGTGTATGTTTTGTGGCTATGTCGTCTTGATTTGAAATTTTTCGCATAGATCCATAGTGTATTCAGGTGGCTATGCTATATTTTGACGGCATGGATCCACAGTGTATGATTGGTGGCCATGACTCATGTCTACGATGTCATCAGTCTGTGATCTGAGTATGGGAATGCCTACCTCAGAATTGATATACATAATTTTCTGCAGATGCTTGGTTGTTCGCAGGTTTCCAATTAGATGCGATGTTGGTCTCCAGTTTTGACTATGTTTTTGCCTATATTATATCACAAAGACCTCCATTTCCATACCTAGTACCACTCCTTTCTGGCCTTGTTATGACACATGTGACCCCCTTTTACAACTAAGTGGGCTACTCAAGGTATTATTACGTTTCAAGTTATTTTTATGTATTTTGATACTTTAAATTAATATTGAAACTAATGTGGCATGAGTTAGGTACTATTTCTATTTGAAACAGGATTTGCCAGTACCAGGTACCAGCTCGTACCCCGTGGAGATACCAAGGAAGCTGCTAAAGATCCGCGCGATATGGCCAGAGTGGTAGACAGTGCGATTTACATGATAGATTGAGTCATCACTCATATGTTGATTCAAGGCGAAATTATAGAACTGAATTGTTAATACTTCATGACTCACACTTCGTGACACTGCTTGTCACGAAGATGTGAAGACCGTTTTTTAACTGATTTCAAGTTATTTTCGGATCTCGGATCCATTTGAATTAATGTATTTTTGCTTTAAACTATTTTTTAGGAGGATCTATATAAATAGTGGATCACTCCTAAGAAACGTTGGATATGTTATGCTATGAAATACATTTCTGCAAATACAATCTACCTTTGCGTTATGTTACTTTACTGTCGTACGATTTGAGTTATTTTTCTGAGTAAATGGAGCGTGAAGCATGAACAGTGTTTGCGTAGAATGATCTGAGTAGTTCTGGTTTTCCTTTCGGCGATTGCACCTCTTGGTTGGGCCCGCCAACAGGTTCAAGTCGCTGCTTTTCTCTGCATTAGAGTTAGTTTATTTCAGTATTTTAGTATTTGCATGCATGTTAGCTTATTTGAGTTTGGGAATTAACTTGTTCAGAATATTGCTTAATTATTCTTCAACTGTATCGTTTCCAGCATATTAATATCTTCTATGTTGATGAGTGTTGAAAGAATGGTTGATTCCTGTGGAGTTTAGAGCATGAACTAGGTTTGCTTTGTTTCCAGTTTTCAATCTGAACGTAAATTAGAGAGAATGCAAGTTTGAATTACTTTGCTTTGGTTAGGATAGTTAGGTTACTCTGCTTTGTTAGGATAAGTTAGGTTACTCTGCTTAGTTAGGATAGTTAGGTTGCAATTGAATTAGAGGAAGCTTCCAGTACCAGTAGGGTAAGCAGGATATCTCTTTATTTTTCCTGTGGATAGATTTATATTTATTTTCGATGCTTAGATTAAAAGAATTTTAGGAAATAATCTTTCTGTTATGGCTTAGATACAAATAGTGATGATTAGATGATTAAAGATAGTGGTAGATAGTCTTGTGAAATCACATTAGAGTAGAAATAGAAGCACCTGCACTTAAGCATAGAACGGTTTTCTGTTGATGAATTAAATAGGAGATGATAAGTTTCAAGGTAGTCATTAGGATTCAGTTTCTAAGAGTGAGTTTGTGTTTTCTTCTAAGAATAGTCTTTAGATAGGGATTAGAATCTTACCCGCACATACAGTGTAGCAGCTCTAAGTTTACTTGCCCTGGTTTGACAATTCAGTGTTTCAGGTCATTAAAATATTTAATATAGGAGCCTGACAGTTTTCTATAGTAGAGGAAGGAAGAATATTTCTCATCCATGCCACCGAGAAGAAGAGATAGACCAATGCTTGATCCAGCAGTGGAAAGGGAAATGCGCGAACTACGTGCCAGGCTTGATGCCATGGAGAAAGCACAAAGGCGCACAGTCGACACTGGAGATATCAGTGAGGCTGACAATGAAAATGAAGCTGGAGATGGAGAAGAATTCACAGTCGAAGATGTTGTACACGAACGCCTATTCAGGGTTGTCACAAGGATAGGTGCCAGGGAAAAAATGGAGATTCCCATGTATGAGGGAAACCTGGATGTTGAAGAGCTTCTAGATTGGATTAGAGCTCTAGATAAATATTTTGACTATGAGGATGTCGAGGAAGACAGGAAAGTCAAACATGTTGTCACAAGACTTAAACGGCATGCAGTATTATGGTGGGATGAACTGCAGGCTAACAGACATTGCAAAGGCAAGCAGAAAATCAAGAGTTGGTATAGAATGGTTGCAAAGATGAAAGCAAAATTCATACCCAAGGATTATCAAATTACTTTGTTTCGGAGAATGAAGAACTTGAGGCAGAAGTTGATGTCAGTGAAATAATACACTGAAGAATTCTACAAACTAAACATCAGGGCAGGTCATTGGGAAAGTGATGATGAAAAGGTTGCCAGATACATGAATGGTCTGAGATATGACATCCAAGATGAGATGAGCATGATGATCATTTGAACTATAGAAGATTCTTATCAGATGGCTCTGAAAGCTAAAGAAAAACTGAGCCAAAAGCAAGGTCAAAGAGGCCAAGGAAGAAGTCAGACCAGAGGCAAAACAATTGCCCAAGACAGAACTCAGAGACCTCAAGAGGAGGGAAAGAAACCTCAAAATTAGCATGAGAGAGGAGGAAGCTCACAGAGAGGACAGTATGCTGATAAGAATGTTTTTCCTCGTACCAAAGGAAGAGGAAGAGGCAGAGGTGGAGAAATAAAATGCTTTACCTATGGAAAAAACAGACATAAATCCTATGAATGCCCAGATAAAAAGAAAGAAGGAGGTGAAACTCACATTGCCGAAGCACAGAGATAGAATGTTGAGGCAGAAGATGTTGAGGGAGGAAGATCACTAATGATGAGAAAATTCCTCTTAATGCCAAAGAAAGAGGCAGAGAACCCAGTCCAAAGGAACAAACTTTTCCGGACTACTTGCAAGACCAAAGACAGGGTATGCAAAGTCATAATGGACAGTGGTAGCACAGACAATCTCGTTTCTACAGAGATGGTAGAAAATCTGGAGCTGGAGACTATCGTACATCCAAGCCCATACAGAGTTTCATGGCTACAAAAAGGACATCAGGTAAATGTCACTAAACAATGTTTAGTTGAATTTAAAATAGGAGGATATAAATATGAAATACTATGTGATGTCATTCCCATGGATGTTTGTCATCTATTGTTGG